>MQRK01224101.1:11452-23217 GCA_001938485.1 Girardia tigrina | reverse complement strand
GGCTATTGAACACATCAATAAAAATTAATTACAATTATTGATAACTTGTTTTAATAATCAGTATTTTAATATGGAAAAGGCGGAAATTCGAACTACTATGAAGAACGAGTTCCTACGTGGAACCTCAACATCAGAAACCTAGGTGAAACATCAATAGAGTGATCTTGAAAAGTAATTTTAGCCTAAATAATAAGTGTCAAGGTCGCCCACGAACGCAAGTAGACAATGACGAACTAAAGGTAACCATAGAGTCAAATACATGACAAAGTGTTCATGATTTATTTTTTACTCTACTTTTTGCTTTTTCAAAGCAAACGATAGTGAATAACTTTACTGAAATTTTTAAAGTGAAAAAGTTGGATAAGTAGATTCCACATGAGTTGAATGAAAAGCATAAACAAAAACGTTTGGATGCTCGCTTGGTGATGCTTTCTCGTTATAAATATGATCCCTTTTTGAATCGAATCGTCACTTGTGATGAAAAGTGGATCCAAAATGATAATCGTGAAAATTCATCAAGCTGATTGGACACAAATGAAGCACTCAAAGCTGATAGTGAGTGTTTAAAGGTTTGCCGCATGTGTAATTCCTTTATAACTCCATGAACCTAGTAAGTCGATCACAACAGATGTCTACAGCAATCAATTGAAAGATACGATGCGAAAACTCTAAGAAAAACAGCTGCGTTTGGTAAATATGTCAAACCACATCTTGCTATACAATGCAAAACCATAAACTGCACTTAAGACCGAGACAAAACTACAAAAAATTGAAGAAAGCTTTTTATAATTGGTTTGTTGGTATACGGTCCCTCTATGTACCCGTTAATGAAGTAGTGCGGACAGAAAAGGAAAAGCAGATTGTAAAGGATTTTGAAATTGAAAGTTTTAATTACTCCAGCAGATGGGTACAAAAACTAAATAAGTGTTTCGTTCCATTGGTATTTCTTGGAAGTTATTTGAAGTGATGTTTCAGGTGTTGTTGCCACTGTGGTAAATGACTAGAAGATAGCAAGGTAAATATAAAATTAAAAAATTACAGTTTTTTTAAAAGTTTTTTATATACTTTAAAGTTTTGATTCAAGATTAAATAACAATGACAAAAAGTAATTAAATACCAATTTTATCACTTTTCTAATTGTTTGAAGAAAAACATCTAAACAATGATTATTTATTTAACAGATTAAGCTATTAGGATTGGCATTTCTTCCTTCAACTACTTAGTCTAAAAGTGGCACGAAAATTTATATTTTTCCAAGTAATCCATCAAGTCACTTTGTAGAACGAAAACTCAAAAATAACTTTATACGTATCAACATTTATCAAACCTGTTATGTAGTTAAAAAGAATAAAGACAATATATTAGGTAGTCAAGTAGGAAATTTGTAGAACGAAAGTCAAAGTTTATTGATAATTTACCAATACAAATATTTATGTCATCGAAATATGCACCCATATTATGGACACATATTTACCATTCTATAAATCTATAAATTTCTGGAAGGCCATTTTTACAGTATTTTCGGATTTGAATTTTTTCCTATCAAACACTCGTTCAAATTGAGAAAGAAAGGATAGTCAGTTGGGGATAGGTCTGGTAAGTATTGAGGATGATGCAAAAGTTACGACTCAAGTTGTTGTGGTTTTGTCACGGTCTTAAGTGTAGTATGTGGTTTTGGATTATCGTGGAGCAAGAGGGAATCCAGCTGTTTTTTTGAGAGGGTTAATTGTATTGGGATAAAGGATCTTTAACAACCAAAATATACGGTATATTAATTATCTTTGTATATAAAAACAAATAATTATTTAAGTTTTATAATAGAGATAAAGTTGGTAATTTTAATTTTACATTTTATTTTTAAGATCATTATTTTCATTATATCAAAACAATTGAAAAAAAACCTTGATTTGCTTGGAATACTGAAGATTATCAACTGATTTTCTATATTCAACTGGATTGGAAATATTTTTATTTTTTATGTTGGTTTCGGGATATTTTGTTAAGGATATCGAAAAACCATCATCATCTGATATTCTTGAAATAGAATTAGAATAAGATCTAGTACTTCGACTTTCAAATGCGGTTGTTATCGTCGTGTAATTGGGAGGTTGTCGATCTACGTTTGAAGAAAAAGAAAAAAATTATATTTTTAATAATAACTAATTCAGTTATAAAAAGATTTTTTAAAATAAACTAATACTTTGAAGATTAGCTTGAATACCAGTTGATACATTATTTGCTGGGGGACTATTCTTGACGTTATTTGGATGGTCATCACCAGGGATAAAACTCTTCGTGCCATTGTCAGCCGTTTGACTACTTTGATTAAAATTTATTAAATTTTCTTTATTATTAAAAATGGAATTGGTTGGATGATTTGGATAACCGTGTTGCGATGTGATTATAGTCTCATTAAGAGCTGAAACATCATCTGAGGTACTAGAATTTCTTGAAGAGGCACTTCTCCATGAATGTGCCACATTAATATTTGACGAGTCTTGCAAACGTTCAGCTGTTTCAGATTCATTTTCTTTACTTTTATTTTTATTTGAAGGATTTGCTTGGATTGACATATTACTTTTCACATTACGATTATGATGATTTATTGCTGGTTTCGGTGTTTCTGTCTCCCAATAAAGGCAAGTATTTGAAACACTTGACTCTTTTGTTACTATATTTTTAGAACTTAAATAATCAGGATTTGTTGGCAATCCTTCACAACTTGAAAGATGCCGATATCTAACATTAGTGAGTACAGACTCATTGTTATTAGGTTTTGATATATTCAATGATGAATTCAAAAAAGACGAATTCAACATATTCTGAGATTCAAATTTCGCAATTTTCTCCTGAACGGAACATTGATAATCATTTTCATTATCTTTATCAGTGACATTTTTATCTGAATAATTAGGAATTTCGGAATGAATTACCGAAATATTATTAACTGATAAATCTTCTTCATAATTTGGCAACTTTTCAACTACTTTGGCAGCAGTGAATTGTTTGTTGGCATTTTCTAAGAAATTATTAGAATTTTCTGTAAAAGATTTATGATGAAACTCAAGATCCATGATATCATGATTCGGATCATCTAAGCGCCAATAAATAATGCAATAAATAAGTCAAAAAATTACTTAAATCTTCAATATTTGTTTCAAAAGAATGAATGTTACTTTCTTTTAGATATTTTTCAGTATCATAATTAGAACTTTCATTGTCAATTATTCCTTCAGACTAAAATGTATAATAAAAATGGAGAAGATATAAAAATGTAAATCATTTTTTTATTAGAAATTGTACAGAAATGTAATTTATTTATTTAAATATTTTAAGATTTGAGACGGCCTTACTTTACCAGTTTTGAATATGAATTAATTGATTGTAGAGCCTTATCAATAATGATTCAAAGAATTGTCACTCAAAATGTGAATCAAAGCCCTTCTGTGGAACACTGAACTCATTCTTTGAAACAGAAGAGATTCTACCATTGTAAAGCATCCAATGATCAAAAACATTAACCTATCGGTCCAATAACGAATGCTTACTAAATTCGGGCTTTGAGATGACACAACTTCTTTTCTTGCAAATATTTTTTGTTTCCAGTAATCTCTAGGTTTCTCCAGAGACGTACGTAGAAGAGACGTGGTAGAAGAGTCTAAGTGTTTTTTGTCGAGTTGGGCCCACGTTTTGATTTTAAATTTTTTGATCTACATTTGGCTCATTTTGGATTCGCACAATTTATTCTCAAAAGATAAATTTTATTTCTTTTATTTCAAAACGATAATCAGTCGGCAATCCAAATTATTGAAAATAATTTGAATTGCTTATTATTTTTTTAATGTATTTAATTGAATTTTATTATTTATACATATCTACATACATTATTTACAGCAAAGTGAGGCAGTAAATAAATTAGCAAATTGTCATTCAGATAAAATGATTAAAGTCTTCGAATAACAATTGGAAAACGATTAAATATTAAGACTGTCTTTGGGAAGGAGAACAGACATTTGGAATATAAAAAAAGGTAATTAAAATGTAAACCTATTATGAAATTCCGAAACACTTTTCATAAATGCTTTAAAGCCTTCAGAATTTGGGATTTTAATAATTTTATTATGATATTCCATATTTTCTTCTTTTAATTTCAATGGAATCCAATGTTCGAAGTTTCTTCTCAAATAAATTGAAAACGATTAATAAATTGAAAAGCTAATCTGGTCTATAAATTTTATTTTAATGATTTTGAAAATACATCACATTAAAGAGACAATTCGTCATCTCAAAACCCGGATTAGTTAGCATTCACAATTGAGTCGATCGAATAAGATTGTTGATCGTATATACCTATTCCAAATATGTTTAAGGTGTCATGAAACTTTTTTAGACATTCTCTAAAGCAACATTTCAAATTTTAATAGTGATTTAAAAACTAAAAACTTGAATTGAATTATAGTGTAAAGAATTGTAAAACATGGATTTTAAAACATAATTTTGTACATCATTTATAGCTTTAATAAAAGAATTTAAAATAAATTACGGACTACATGAAGTTTTCTGTACACTAAACAAACTGATTCATTAATGCAATATCATTAATCAATTAACGAAATATAAATATACAATTATATTTATATAAAAATAATATATTTATATAAAAATACAATGAATAAAAAAATAAATAAGAAATAATACAAATTATAAATTGTTTTTATTTAGGTATAGAATCTAGCTCAGTCAAAATATCCTTAACACATCCGAGAGAGATCGAAGGTCCTTCTTTTAGCATATACCATTAAAGATTTCCTGTCTAAAATTAGTTCTTCATAAGGACTGAGAGCGAAAAATATTACTAAATTTAAAATCCTTTATCTTCAAAACCATATTTATGATTGAAAAAATACCGACTATTTTGAAAAATGTGTTTAATTCAAAATAGATTTAGTAAGTTAAAAAAGATTATTTATTTTTTTGAAAATAAATTCTGCGAGTTTCTCCGGAATGCCTGCCATTAGACTTGCAATTGTAGTTTCTGTCACCTTTTTAGCTGCATTATTTCGCTTGTTCCGAAAATCTGCCATTGTCTGTACCCTCTTTTTGTTATCTTTGATTGCCTTTTTATCAGGGCCCAATGTCTTTCGATTGGGCGAAGCTCTGGAAAATTGGCTGGGTTTGCCTCTCTAAGTACCAAATCGACGTTATTGTCTTCGTACCACCTCTTGGCTACATTATCACAGTGGCACGATGCCAAATCCGGCCAAGAGAAAGTAAGACTTCCATGCTGACTTGTGAATGGCAATAAACGCTTTTACAAGCACTCCTTCACATAGACTTCTGTGTTTATTGTGCCAGATGTGACAAAGCATTTACTCCTATTCCCGCATCCATATATAGCTAGCCAAAAAAGAAATTTTTTGGGAAACCTAGATTTTTTCTTGCTTCTAAATTTTTCTTCAAATCCTCCTCTCTTAGTTGCAGAGTAAAATTCTTGCCCGGGTAGCTGGAAAAACTCGCAGAGCACATAAGTCTCATCATTTATAATACAACATTTTTTCTTCACAAGAAAACCAGATTTCAACTTTCTGGCTTGTTGTCGAGCCTTTACGTTCTTGTTAGCGTTCCGGTCCGGTACTGTTTGAACTTTATACGTTTTTAAACCCACTGACTGTTTAATTTTCCGAACTGATTTCTCGCTACAATTTGCCTTTACCGCCAGTTTTCGATTTGTTAGACGAGGATTTCTCTCTAACAGAGCCTTTACTTTCTTCACATTCTGTGTACACGAAAATCCCTTTTTTTCCCGAACCAATTTTTCTAAAAACGTTCAAGTTATCATTGAAGTTTTTAATAACGTTAGAAACTGTTTTCTGGCAATTGTTTTCTGACTTGTTTGTGGATTTTCTTGAAATAAACGAATAATTAATTCGCGACCTCCTGTTTCTGTCGACATATTCATGAAAAATGAATTTTGAAAATGAATTTTATTTGGATTTATTCAAACAACAGTCTACTTGATTAGTGTTTTGTAATTTGTGAATTTATGTTGCATTTATAGAGATTTAAATTTAGTAATATTATTCCTTAGATAAAAATTCTCATTCTTAATAACTTGAAAAGTTGTCATGTATTTATGGATAAATATATTCATATGTATTTTGAATAAATTACTTACAATTACTTATACTATCCTAGTACTTAACAAGTCTGAAAAATACATAATATTTTGTTTTGCGGTATTAGCCGCTCTAAATCAAATTTTAAGATGTTTCCTAATAAAATGTAGCAACACCATCCATAACATCTGCTTTTAATAAAAAGTAAAGAATCTGAGCAATAATCTAACTCCTACTATGAATAAATGTTGTATCTTAAGGAAAGTTAAGATCCAAGTACTATTACATTGAAATGTTTAATGTATTTAATAACTTTAAACAGTAAAATTAACGTCTCCAAAAATAAAGGATTCCAATACTAAACATTAGAAAACGTAAACTAATAATAAAATTTATTACAATAAAATAAAATTCGGAAGAACAATTTTCAAAGACTAATAATAAAACAATAAATTACTCAGACCATCAAATATGAATATTTAAAAATAAACATTTATTCAATTGAAAACATATAAAAATACAATAAATTCTGAGTCTTGAATTTGTTTCCTAAAAAACCAAGCAACCCTTCTGTAAAATAATAACAAGGCAGTCATCACAGTTATGCCATTGCACCATGGAAATATCCTATAGTTTATATATCATCTATTAATTATTAAACATTTCATGGAGCGACTTTGCAACCGAACACAGTGAAAAAGCCATAATCATTACCCAATATTCGGTGACGGTGACTAAAAGATTTCATGCAATAGAAATGGAAATGAAAAAGTAAAAAAAGCAAGGAAAAAAGAAATTCCATAAAGTATGAAAGACAATTTGTCCAAGTGTATAAACAAAAAGCACGATAAATAATCAACAAATAAGCAGACACATAGCATAAAAAGCACAATCATGCCTATACCGAAAACCACGATGCACGGTTTATTATTAATAATAATGATAATAATAATCAAGACTGTCTACGCAAATGCTAACAGAACATAACAAGATTCAAGCCGACAATGCTAACAATTATTCTCAATAAAAGAAGAACTTTCAGAAAAACACCAAATGTTTGTTTCAGAGCTAAAATGTAATAAAATTTTATTAAAGGAGATCGAATAATAATAGTAATAATAATAATACCACAACTAAAAATACATTTTCAATTCAACCAAACAAATTGGTTTTACTAAATTAATATTGAAAGAAATGATTGAAAATGGCAAATTATTTATTTATTTTTTAATAAAAAATTCCAATTGGACAAAAGAGATTAGATTGAAAGCATTTGATAATTGGTTTTCAGGTTTAATAATTATATTCCAAATAATATTCCATAATAATTATCTCAGTTAAAAAATCCGAAAATTATTTTAAGAAAAAAATGATGATTAATAAAATAATGATAAAAGAAGGCAGTCAATTTTTTTAATATTTTCTTAATAAAAAGTAATTATTTCGAAATTTTGATAACTTCCAGTAATTAAAATAAATATCATCATATATTAAAATGGCACATGAATATTTATTTAGTATAGTTATTTCAAATTTTCTAAATTCTCAAAAAATGAATTAAAAATTTTTATTATTGTTCTTTATAATTAATGATTTATTATAGGAGTGGCTATCCCGAGGCACGCGAGCCGTATCAAAAATTAAACATTTTTACATAATATATTACAAAAAAATATTTCCTACAAAATAAATGGTTGACTTACAATACAATATTGAATTAAAATACATTTTTGAAACATCGGAATCGAAAATAGATTATTATAATACTAACATCACAAAAAATAAAATTTTGAATTTGAGAAATTTAGCACCCGCAAATCGTTTTTTTTCGAAAATGAAGTTGACTAAACACAAAACACGCTCAAACATAACGGACGCTAACATTCAAGCCCAATTACGATGTGCAATTACTAAAATAGAAATCAATTTGCAAGAGCCAGATAGAAGAATAGAGAAACAAATATCACACTAGTAAAATAAATATGTTTTAATGACTTTATTTTTTATTTTATTTATATTATATTTTTTTACAATGTACATTTAGTATCATTATTATATTATCTATATTAATATGTAAGAATATTAAAACACAATAACAATAATAATAACTCATTGTTTCAATTTTTCCATTTCAAAGAATACATATATTGGGTTAAAATCTAATATGACGATATATAATTTTAAATGCGGTCCACAGAGTTATGATGATTTTCCAAAGTGGCCCGTAAGACCATTTAAATTGGCCACCCCTGATTTATTACATTTACATTGTTCATAACAACACTTTATTAAGGTGTTTAATGTCAATTAATAAAACTTTCCTTTTTAACACTTATTTCACATATATTACCATGTAAAGAAACTAGCTGACAAAAGTCTATAATTTTAATTTAATGTACTGAAAAATCATTCCTACTTACGTAAATAATGTGCTAATATTATAACTGTTGCACTGTTGGGACACTGCAGAAGTATAAAAGTACACTGATTCTGGCACAAATGATGTTGTTATGGATATATTTTTATTTTGGAAGACAAATTGACAGATTTTTACACTACCGATCAATTTATGAACTAATGACATTTTAGCGAATGAAGAATGTACAGATCATCAAAACAGAATTTATTACATATTAAGAAAAACTATTAAACCACTTTTATAAAGTATTTAATAGTTCAAAACACGCTTTGGTAACATATTAAATGATTAATTAAATAATATTTTCCGGTGCGATGGAAAAATCCTACATAGATTAGAAAATTTTTTTTTAAAGAAATAAAAAAAATATATATAAAAGTATTCACTTTCCCTGCACGATTCTAGAGTAATAATAGTACATTAACTATTCGGTTTGACCATAAACCTATTTCACTTCAAACAAAAAATTCATCTATAAAAAGAACTAACACATTCTTTTATAAAAAAATTAACGAGTTATTTTAGTGTCTAGTTGTTTTTTATTTCTTTTGGTTCAATTTCTATTGAGTAAGATCAACATTTCAAACGAAAAATTACATTTTTGGTAAAAAATCTAAAAAAAACATTGAACGCACATTTACTCCGACGACTGTCTCAACCATGTCTTCACAAAAATATCATTTGTGTCACATGGTGATTATGTAATGATGCATACAATCTATGAAAATATTTGCAAAGCTTTATAGAAATGATACACAGTGAGCATTTGGGTCAAATTATTGTAATTTCTATACTACCGCTCTAAGAACGCGCGTATCACGTATTATACAAGGTGACTGAAATGGTTAAGGAATTATATGTAATTGTATATACCTGTTCCATTTGTTAAAGATTCTTAATTATTTTTCAAGAAAAGATATGACACTGAAGAAAATTTGAAACGTAAACCAATTTTTACCTTTGACAAATGAAAATAAATCCAGTTTTATGAACTTTATTTAACAAAAATCAGTAAATTGTAGAGGACAGAAGTGACAATCAAAGAAGTAATGGGATCTTAAAATTCAAATATCCGATCAGAAAACAGATTTGGTGATTTCAGTGTCAATCATAACAAAAAAAACATTAGTTTACAGTTTTATAGAATTGACGAAAAGAATATTCTATTTCTGTGAATGCCATAAAGCATAAAATCAGATAATATGTTGGCAAATAATAGTAAAAAATATGTATTCACATAAAAATTATGTAACATTAATTCAGCAAATATATTTCAACTGCTAAGTATAGATATGTTTTTTGGAAGATGTTTATCAGATATATTGACAGACAAATAAGAATGTAAAGTTTAAATAAACAGAAATGTTAAATATTTAAATATCACTGAAGTTTTAGCAGAAGGATACACATAATGTGTTCATTGAGACAAATAAATGGAAGATTTCTTAAAGATCTTCAGATACTACTTGATCTAATGATTAATTGCGTTACTATATTTAATAAATTTATTTATTTAAAAAAATTTATTTATTTACTATATTTATTAAATGTATTAAGATTCATTATTGGGTCATAGTAATGACTTGATACCTTCTCGGTTAAACTAATGCACTCAGAATTATATTCCTACACCAACAATTTCGCAAATTAAATGTAAGTGGTCGATAGCATGAAGACATTTATCTTTGTTGTGTACCACACTTTGCAAACATGAAGTGTAAAATCTTTTGTACGCAGACTCGTATCAATGTTGAAGATTGAATGATTGCTGTTCCGGATTTACAATCATAAAGAAAAATTAAATTAATTAAAAGAAAAATTGGAATTGGAATTCAGAATTTCTAATATATATATATGTGACCGCAGCTGAGAAAAGGGACCACAAGTCGCTGCACAGAAAGCCCAGAAATCGCCTGTAATAGTGGATTGGTAAAAAATGGGGCAAAAGTAGTTCTCTATCTATTTCAATAGATCAATCCATGCCTCTGAATATAGTATGCATCATTTGTTGTTCTGACCTATTTATAGGCCTTAACTACGAACTTCAAGTGACTGAGTGAAAAGGGACCACAAGTCGGCCATTGTGTTTTCGCTAATAATACTAACCAATACTGAGGAAAATACTTTTTGTAATTAGGTATATATAGCAGGCTTGATGTTTAATTTCAGTGAAAATATTTAAAGTCAGGTGAATCATTATTCAGACTGCTGCTGCTGTCTAAAACGCATTGCATAATAAACATAATGTTGCAATTCATGTTTTCTCAAAAACGAGTTTTTACGAATATGACCATTGTAATATCTGTAGAAGAGTCAAATGATGAAATATCAGCATGATTTTTTGCACAGTTGTTAACTACTATGAGACCTACAACGTGGCACTCTTAACTCATTTTCTTATTGTGATCCCTTTTCTCAGCTTTGGTCACACACACACACACACATATATATATATGTACATTAATAATTGGGTTTTTGTTTTAATGATTGTTCCCAGAGTTGTGCTTTGATGTAAGTGACAACATAACAAAAAACATTTCTTGTGACTAGATTCTTGGATGAAAATTTTAATAGTTCCATAATTTCCGAAACTATAGTTTAAATTAAATAAATTTATTAGTACAAAACGATTGTTTATGAGAATTGTTAAACATAACAAACTGAAAGAGAATCTGAAAATAAAATATGATCAGATGATAATAAAAGAGATCTCGATAAGTTCAAAAAAATAAATCGTTGTCATTTAACCACTGAATGTAATGCAATGGTTATTCGAACCATTATGTTAAAATTGAAGTTAAAAGGTTTATACAGTAGTGCCATATTCAATGATGAATAATAACATTAATTATCTATTTAACTTAACTTAAAACAATAACAATTTTAAATCAATGAAATTGACTTGCTTAAATTTATATTTAATTATTCAAAAAACGACAACAATTTTTTCGCAATATAAAGTAGAATATCAAAATATTTTCTTTAATTTTGTTACGGAAATATTTTAGTAAAAGAGCAAATTTTATTCTTGTTTTATTATTAACATTACTTTTATATTATATTTTACTAAAATTATCAAATATTTATTTGTAATATCATTTTATTTATTTGGATTTATTATTTTAATATTTAATACAAATATTATCAAATATAAACTAAAAATTTACATTATCATCAGTTGTCTCTACCATTTCACTCAGAAATTCTTCATCTTCGTCTTCTAAATATTA
>MQRK01224096.1:0-12140 GCA_001938485.1 Girardia tigrina | reverse complement strand
ATATATATAGAAGGCGAGCTTAGAAAAAGAATAGAAAAAACCATTTGATTCATAAATTTCAGCGGAAATTTTTTTATATTTCGTTTGTAAAGATCGATCGGTTCCATCAAACATTTCGGCACTAAAACGACTTCTTTTCAAATTCCATGAAAATAAAATAAATAAAATAAAATAATTTTCTGAATTATATATCTATTTCTATTATGTAAGACAATTTGTATTAAATTTGAATTTTTACACAGTGTACATGGAAATGGTAATTGCTGTTATTGTGACTCGTTGGGCTGATCGGGATTAGCGGAATGGGACACCGCATGACCACTTTTGGTGTTTCTGTTCAGTTCCTTCTTTTCGACAAACTCTTTGTAGCATCTTTCTACTAGACACTGTACATATATATTTGAAGTATATATATGTACAAATATCTACAATATTTATACATATTGTAGATATTTGTACATATCTACAATCTTTATTACGATTATAAATATTTCAAAATGCAGAATTTTGTTGAGACTCTCACTGGTAAAACGATTACTTTAGAAGTCGAATCTAGTGATACGATCGAAAATGTAAAAGCAAAATTCTAGATAAAGAAGGAATTCCTCCAGATAAACAAAGACTTATTTTTCCTGGAAAACCATTTTTACGGCATCTTCAGAATGGAAATTTTTTTTCAAATTGAAGAAGATAGGGAGTCATTTGTGACTAGGTTTGGTGTATATGAGGAGGTAATTAATTTAGGTTCGCTGATCAAAATTTAAATAGTTTTAAAAAGATTCTTTTGAATTAAAATCAAATTGAAAATTTTAAAAATAAATTTGAATTTTAAAAAACATTCTTAATTAAAAAACATTCTTTATTAAAAAAATTATTAATATTATTAAAAAATATTTTCTAATTTTGAATTAATTAATGATATGATTAAAAGATTTAATATTTAAAAAAATAAAAGATTGAATATTAAATATAACGTATTTTCAAAATTTTTAAAATAATAAATATTAAAAATGGTTTTTTAAAAACACAACACAAAATTAAAAAAACAGCATATAAGATTTCAGTTGAAAAACAAATTTATAAAAACAGGATAAAAAGATTAAAATAAAAAAACATATTTCAGCATTAAATATTTTTTTAAAAAAATTGAATGTTGTTTTGACTTAATTAAAATTATAAATTGATGAAAAATTATTTGAAAATAGAGATAAGCGGATTGATTATGAATTAGGAAAATAGTTGGAAAATTTGTTTGAAAGTGGTTTTATAATAAAGATATAATTTGAGTAAAATGAATTCTGATATTGATGTCACAAATACTTCTCACATGGCGACTAACGCTGAAATGGATATTTTCACGGGTCAACTGTTACCTGAAAAGTACAGGAAAGGCGACAATGTGGAGACATTTATTGAAGAATGTGAAACATTCTTTATTTTGCAGGAATAGCGAAGGCCAAACAAGAGACAATAGTCATTTGTTTATTGGAGAGAGATCTGAAAAATCGATACAAAGCGGTAGATAAGACATAGTAGGCCATAAAGACCGATTGAGGAAAACATTCTCTTGAACTTCCTCACTCTTCGAAGATCTGACTGAGGCATGCCGGTACATGATGAAGGAAGACATACCGGAAATATTTTTAGAGAAAGTAGAAAAGCTCACGGCCAAGATCTTGAAACATGACTTGTCAGAAGAGGCCCTCACAGAAGCATTATTGTTACAGTGTTGTGACGATGTGAACATAAAAAAGAAAGTGCGACTTAACAAAGTGAAAAAAAATACATGAGATAAAAGAAAAGATAAAGGCAGTACATGACGTCTAAAGTGTGACAGAAGACGTGAATGTAGGAAGAGACCAGGGGATGCAAAACAGATCCCGGAGTTACAGATATTGTCGACCTTTGATAATAAGAAATATTAATAAACATTCTTTTGTTTTATAACTTATAAATCAAATTTGTTTTAGTAACTTTCTTTTTCGGATAAATTATTCGAATTCAATTCTCTCGCAAACTCAGTCAACTCATCCAATTGTTTCTCTTCATTCACAATATACTGCGATAAAATTCTACAACTCTTTTTCCAATTCGAACACTTTCTATAAATTGAAAATTTAAAATGTCCGCAAATCGTTCATGAAAATTGCGCTATTTGTGTTAAGAAAAAGATCTTTGAATTTTTTTTCAATAGATCATTATCGATCAACGAAGAAAAGTGTATGATCGGTGTTATTTAAATGTTTCCGCAAACCATACATTATGGAAGGTGGGTTTTTGTGACCTTTGTAATTGATTCTGTCATCAAAAGACCATTTGAAAATTCTTAATTAGAATGCAATCTTACGAAAACTTTGACAAAGATTGTCCTGAGGACAATCAAACTTGTTATGATAAAAATACTAAAAGTCATTGTTGTTTTTAATATGGAGACACACGATCACAAGACTCCGAACATCAAAGGTCTAGAGACATTCGAAGGATCGTAGACAAAAGGGGAAGCTTTTATAAAGAACTTCAAAAGGTATGCAAAGATAATGTGATTTTCAGAGAAAAGTAAAATCTTATTAGAACAGAAACTTAGAGCAGCGTTCTCAAATGAAAAAACCATCCTAGATTTAAATTTTGGAACTGTGTAGTCGGTAAGTACTAGGTCACTGGGTACTGTGTACCAAGTATGATTGTAACTCTTTGCTTGCGGTTGTTTTCGGTTAACTCATGTGGAACCCACTTTCCGAACTTGTGAACTTTGCCAAGTCACAGCAATTCATTGCAAATAGTTTCTGCGAACAGTTTAAAGCTGTCACAAGCTCTTGTTGCATAATTTCAGGATTTGTAATAATAAGAGCTTCATGTGCTTCCTGGTCAAAATCATTCCATTCAAAATGTTCCCATTCGAAAATCTCCGGGTATTCATCATATTCGTCTTCTATTTCTTTCTTTTCCTTCTCCAACTTTAAGACCTCATCTAGATTTCCCAATTCTTCTCCAAATGAGACCAATTTTTCAAATCTTTCCACAACATTGTTGCATTCAGATTCATACTGATTGTAATAAATTCTCGTACTTGATCTTGATCCTAATTCATCCAAGACATTATTTCTCTTAGGGATTCTTTTTGGTTGAACTGTAAATTTTTGATATTTTTAAATTAAAAATCATATTATATTTGAGATAAATTAAAAATAATGTTCTACTAATTAAAATGAAATATTTTTTATAAAAAAATTTAAGTTTATAGATAATATTTTTACTAATTAAAATGAAATAAGGTTTCATAAAAATTATGGTTTATAGGTAATATTTTTACTAATTAAATTGAAATAACTTTTTATAAAAAATATAGTTCACAGATAGTATTTTACTAATTAAAATGAAATGAAAAAAATTTAAATGAAAAATCACACACACATTCACATACACAATCACACACACCATCATACTTATTTTTATCACTTAATGCAGCACATTGATCACATCTCCTTGCGATCGTGCCTCCTCGTTTCCCTGATCATTTTCATACCTTTGTCTCTTATCTGGGAAGACTCATTTAGTTAACTTTCCTTGGTTTGATCTAGTCTCTTCGTATTCGCTGTCGTCATTGCATTCATCAATTTCCGCAACTGGGTATTGACGATTTTGGCCATCTTTCTTTGATTGATATATAGTTTTTGATTAAATATTCAAATATAAAAAAACAATAAATGGGAACTTTTAATATTACATTTTAATTTCTTATAATTTTATTGGGTAAAAAGACATTATGTAATTTTTTAAATAAACATTAATTTTTAAAATATATTAAATTTACTAAGTTAAAATCGTTTTCTGAAAATATTATTAAAATTCATAATTATCAAACTTTAATTAATTAGTACTTAAAATTAATATCATTAAATTAATTTCATTAGATTCAAATAATCAATCAAATAACATATCAATCCCATCTGAGTAAAAGGGTTACAAATCTAAACAGCATACAAACAACAAACTTACAACATTCCAAATTATCCCTCACACATATAATTAAACTCAACCCTGCAGATTATCAACAATAGATTATCATCTTAAGGTAATCGCAAGCCCCCTAACATTTACATTTATTTCACATACTTGTGTACACCGAACTTAGTCACCATTTATCAGTGTGATATCTAATTGCACATCATGAATTTTACCATATTTTATAACATCTAAAGTCACAATTGATCGGCTAGAACAGAAATCTACAAGCATATGCATCATCTTACCATTCACATTAACCACATGACTAGGCAACTGAGCACTACGAAACGGAAAAAGAACTACGCCTATCTTATTCACCGTGAAAGAAGCAGTACATAACTTGACATTCCGGAAATTCCAGTTTAAAAGCTTTTATTATGGACATCTTAAAATTAATACATACATATCATTGAAGTGTGACAGTTATCTGTATCGCCTGAGAATAATTATCAGGGTCTACTGTGGTCTTCCTGGAGTCTAGAGCTTTTTTCGTAATAGGTCTCCATTGGCTATTTGAAACCGCTCTTTCATCAGTTATGCAAATACAAATCGGTATTCTGTTTCGTTCAGAACATCCATTTCTACAATTTGAGGTTTTCCAGTTATATCATAACGTAATACAAAAAGAGTAAACATGCTACATTTGAGTTCAACGCAAATGTGACAGTTCATAGACGGCAAGAGGAAGAGACTCTTGGATGTCAATATTAGATAGCTTTACAGGATCTGCATAGAACGCTGAAATCGATTTATTGTAGAAAATTAATAAAATAACGAAAATCAACAAACATAGTATGTTACAACCAAAGATTTTCAGTTTTACAATCAACAATTAGGGTCTAAATTTAACAAGAATCACCTAATATTTTGTTGACGATGTTAAGAGAACTCACACATTCGATAGAACATTTATTACATTCACATTTCTTATCATCTTTATGATGATCAATAGTAATGCTTTCACTTAGATCCATCACTCAATTTTCAATATCTCTCATTATAATCTGAACTAACTCGAGAAAGTTATTTTACTTATAAATATTTAATTTAAATTTTATTGGCTAAAATAAAATATTTTTTATAGTCATTTTTAAACATTAATTTGATTTTAATTATTTAAAAATTTACAAAAATAAAATCAATAATATTATTTAAAAGTTGCAATAATAAAAATTTGAATATTAAATCTAAATTTAAATAAATTAGTTTAAGATTATAAAAAATTAAATATTGATCATCCATCTGGTTAGGAGAGGCACAATCCCAAATCAACATACAACATTTAAACATGCAAACACTACAAAAAACAATTACACACCAAATATTCCTCACAGACGGTGTTGAGTCAATCAGCTACTGAAAGTAGGCGGACATGATCTCTTTCCACTTTTGTTTCAATTTGCTGAATATATGGTCTATATTTGATGCCTTGAATCGATGACATTTCCTTTCAATCTTCTCCTAGCAGTGTTCAATAGGATTGCTACAAGTAGACTGCGGTGGCAATTTTAGGAGATTATATTTTCTTTGATATAACCAGTCCAAGACGAAGGTAGAGTTGTGCTTTTGGTCGTTGTCTTGTTGGAATATCCAACCATGACCCATTACATGCCTTGCATGGAAAAACAAATGAGTTTCCAGAATGAACCTGTAGACATAATGATCCATGGGGCGATGAAAGCGGAAGAAAAGGGTAACACCATTGAGGGAGAAACAATTGCAGACCATTGAAGTTCCTCAAAGATACGTTATCCAATCCGATTTAAAGAGAAGAAAAGAAGACTCGTCCAGGAAGAGTAATGTAAATCTGGCAAGCCTATCAGCGGTTTCTTATCAGAACGTCTTCCAAGCAGTTTCGCAGAGAGAAGCCTATATTAGACAGCCGATGGACACAGCTTAACGTTGTGGTTTATGTCTATTTCTCTCTTTATATATCATTTGTACTGAAACGAACATTCACCTTGGACGTACGAACGATTATGAATTTTCTTTCTGCTTGGTTTTACGGGTTCAACGAGAACGGAAGAGTGCGTAAAGGTTTTGATGAGACTTGTAACAATACAGTATGTAAATAACCATTCTTCTTGAGACTGAGCTGTTTGAAGAGGTTGTTGTTAAAGATAACGAGGAAACGACCATCATAAATAGTCTTGTGAACGTCGGTGAAAAGCTTACAAAGCTTACAAATCCACAAAAGTAATGAAAATTAATATAAATTAGAGCAAATATAGAAGATTTAAGCCAAAACCTGAAAAATAATTAAGCTAAAATAATATTTCAACTGATCCCGGAGTTATGAATTTCATGGTACATCTGCAGTATACCGGAACCACATTATGCACTAAATATAAAGATGCACCTGCATAAAAATATAAAAATGGTGTTTGAAAACCTGTTTCCACGGTTGAGTGAAAAAAAACTTCATTTAGTAAAGTTCTTATTAAAAACCACGATGTACAAATACTTTGGCAACTACTATACATATAATTTTATTGCTGTCGTTTTTGGAATTTTTTTTATTTTAGTATGACAATAAAAATTAATAAAAAATTTATTAATAAATTGAAGCAGCCTTTATGAGAATAGAATGCTGAAGATTTCATCGCCAAAGGAACACAATGATTAAATTGAAAGCTCTTATTTATAAATCATGTAAAATTTATAATTTCTTTACAAATGAAAATATCTTTAAATTTTTTCATAACATTTCTCTGAATGATTCAAACTTTCATCGGATTTGTGTCTGCCAAGAGATAAGTCAAATATCTCACAATTTACAGGCATTCTTATCTTAGAACAGGATTGCCGCAAAGTCACTTTGGTTTCAATAATGTTTGTTTCTGAAAGTAGTTTGAAGTAGAACAAACGAGTTTATATTATATGTATACATACCATTGACTTCACTATGAGAATCTGACAGAATATAGCTCAAAGTATATCCTTTATTTTCGTCAATTGTAGGCACTTTATCAACGCATTTGATGGGACTGAAGTAAGTTGATAAATCTAACGCTTCTGTCACTTTGGAATTTCTATGATGTAAGTTGCTTTCCATTGCATCTGTATTATCAACTCCAAAACACGGTCTCTCCCCCGGCAAATGTGAAGAATGCCTCCTGGACGTGAAATAAAAATTTAAATATCGAAATAAAAATTGAAAGACTTTAGTTTTATAAAATAATAATTCATTTAAATCACTGGTTCTTAACCTTTTTGATATTGAAAATATTTTACAAAAACATGGACCCCCTCAATGTGTATAATAAAAAAGGACTTTAATTATCACATCATATACGTTGATAGTTGCCCATTGTTGGTTTGCCAGAATAGAATTGATTTCATTTAGTGTTGTATTGCTTAACTTTTAAGAAAAATGATATAAATTCATTTTAATCCAAAGATGTATTGGTAAATGTTGTTTCAATTATTGCATAGTTCCGTATAATATGTTAGTTTAATGCATGGTGTTCGGTTTCGTTAAATTTAGATTTTTAAAAAATAATTAAATTTTATTAAAAAGAAAAAATTTTTTATTGTTTTTTAAGTAAAAATTAAATTGATATATATATATATATATATATATATATATATATATATTTATATGGTTATGTGTATATGTATATTGAAATGAACATTAAATTACGTTTTGTTTAAAAACGTTTAGTTATTAGTTATATTTTGAAAATATTCGCGGTAACTCCGCTAATTTGTGAATGTAATAACAATAAAAGAGTTTTATATGAGAGATTGATTTCAATTATTTTCTAAGAAAATTATTCATGCCATTCGACTATATTTTTAATGTGGATTATTTTGCAAAGACGTTTGAAAATAATCGTGTAAAAATTATCGATCGGAGATTGTATATCAAAATTTGTGAAGACATTCATGATAAATGGTATAAATTTATGAGAATAATTCAAAGTTGTAGAAACAGTATGGGAACGAAGTCTTGGGAAATAATCACCAACAAACACGGTGTCAAACCGACCACTGGTGTTCACGAAAGCGACAGTGATTCGCGATTGCAGAGATACGACGTTTACGTTATTTCGGGAGTTGATGGAGAGTGTGCGCCGATCAGCGTCATGGTTGAGTTGAATTGTATCACTCTCGATTACGATCTGAATTCGATTCTTGGGAAATTATTTCAACCAGATTATTTCATCGGTGGCTCCTCAAGTGCTTCTAATGATCGCGAAAGAAAGATCAAGTGTTCAGATATTCCCAAATCGGTCGGTGCGTTCGGACGATTAATAAATGTATGTCCTTGTATAATTATTGTGTTTATTTATATAAAAATAAATGATAATAATAATAAAAATAATAAAAATAAAAATAATAAAATTAAAAATATTATCAAAAATAAAGATAATAAAAATAACAGTAAAAATAATAGTAAAAGTATTAACAAAAATAAAAATAATAAAAATAAAAGCAATAAGGATAAAATTAATAGTAACGAGAATAGAGTTAAAAACAATAATAATAATAAATTAGAGAACATCATTATCGAACCCACTTCTCTCCCCTTGATGACCCGCGGAGATGATAAAAGCTTCCCCTGCGCTGCTACTGCAACAGATGGTGTTTTCTTTTATCCATTGTACATAGATATTACTTGTGATTTTTATATTTGGGAGAAGCTCATTCCTCTGTCAGACGTTTCTCCTGCAATTGTTTCTCCATAATACCGAGTATGTGGAATGAATCAAGCCACACATGAGTCATCTGGTTTTTTAGGCTAATGTCGAAGTCATGCAAACAATGATATCAGTTAAGAATGATGCGTTACAAACCAAAAGCATTCACGGTCAAATCTGAGTAAATGCAATTTAAAATGCAACTATTGTTGTACTGAGCCAACTCCCTAAAAATGATGCCATTAGTCTGAGAATTCGAAGAGTTTAAAATCAAAATAACATGACACTCGTTCAACCTCTTAATAGAACCTAAATAATTATTCCACAAAGCTATTCGTGTTATAATTATGCACCAAATCAAATGGAAAATTTTTATTGCAGATTCGAGATTTGGAGATGCTTATAGAAATTTAATTTTTGATAAAGAACACGTTAAAACATGGATTTCAGTAGTGCTACAAATATTTGTTGATGGAATTTTAAGCTTGTGCCCACTCTTTTTTATTAGTTTTTGTTGTTTTTGTAGAAATGAATGGATTTGTAATTCCAATTCTATACGCGTTACTACCGAATAAGCGACAGGAAACATATGAAAGAATGATCCAGCTTTCATCTACTTACGTTTCTCTTGATTTTGAAAAGGCAGTAATAAATGAATTTATCCGTATATTTGGTGGTATATAATTCCATGCTTGTTTATTCCATTCAATTAAAAATTTAATAAATTAAATTCCGAATTCGCTTTTCTAGTTTGTATGGTTCAGGTTTTAGCTTTTGTTCCATTGAATGAAATTAATAAGGGATGAAAAGCATACGTAAATGAATTACCCGATGAATTATTGGCATTATTAAATTATTTCCACGCAATTATGTTGGTTGTCGTATGTGAGATAGTCATAATCGGAAACCTCAATTTCCTCCTGAAATATTGCCATGTTATGAGAGGACATTTAATGATCGATTTCGCAAAAATAATTTTGGAGAAGTTGCGCATCGTGCTTTACAAGCAAATTATCAAACATTATGGAATTCATAGGAGAAACGACCGAAGGGAAATAACGGAGGAGAAAAATCGGACGAGAAACGATATGTACCCTTATATTTTGATGATAAAATCAATAAATTTGTGAACGGTTTGGAAAGAACTAAGAAATTTAAAACAAAATGTATTTTGTTGGTTTGTGATTGTCTTGCACTGACCAAATCGGTTATTAATAATAATGCAAATCGATCGAAATATCTGATAAAATGGAAAGCTAAGAGAACAGCGTGTTCTCTCAAACCTAGTACAGATGAGAGAACAAACTGTTCTCTAAGATATCCATTTCGTCAGACATTTCAGTCGAATTGCATCGATGATTTTTTTGGATTGTATTTGGTTTAATGAGAAGGTTAAAATTGAGTGGATTACATTGAGTGTGCGAATTTTAATCCCAAAGATTATCATTTAGTTGGATTTCAATTTTCATTTTTATGTTTCCTTTACCTTGTAAAGTACGGAATGATAGAGTAAACATACTGTTTTCTAAAACGTCAATTAATAGCTACCAATATCTAGTTTACGAGTATGAAATTGATCGTATTGAATGTATTTTTGCTTAAGTTTTAAGCCTTGTTAAGTGGATTGTTAAACAACTAGTACTAAAAATAATTGCTGGCATTTCTGAACAGTATACGACTAGCTTTCAGAGACTTTCGCAAAGAGACGGAATAAAACTAAATCTTTCTTCTCAGAAATATTACGTAGAAATATATCTGACTAGCTTGCTTAGCGGACATTGCTTTCCAACGTACGAGTTTTTACAATTGTGAAAATTAAATTTATAAACCATCTTAGCTTGCAAATTCAGAAATCGTTTTCGATTTATTTAGCGAAGTTTTGAACTTAGGATGACATTGAAACCACGTTGCCACTACTTCTATTCTTACAAATACTCTTCTTACATGCTTTTAATACTTCAAAATATGGTATTAGGGTGAACCAAAAGTCTTTTTGTATTTTTTATTAAAAATTTTAACATAATTTTACAACAAATAAAAAACATTTAAGTTTCAAAGTAAAGGCCATTTGAATCTATAGCTTGAACCCATCTATGGACAAGTTGTGCGATCCCGCTGCGGTACCAATCCTTGTTCTTAGAAGCGAAGAACTGGTGACACCCGTTTTCGACTTCGGCCAAATTATTGAAACTGCGACCACGAAGAAAGTGTGCCATAGAGCGGAAAAGGTGATAGTCGGATGGCGCAAGATCCGGACTATACGCTGGGTGTGGAAGAAGTTCAAAGGCGTCGAGATTTTTGATTTTTTCCTTTGCTTCTTTGGCAGTGTGCGGTTTTGCATTGTCCTGTTGTAGAAGAACTCGCTTTCGATTGATCAAAGCGGGATATTTCTCGCCAAGTGTCACATACATTCGATCAAATTGGGCGCAGTAAAGGTCAGCGTCGATGGTACGACCATTTGGAACCAGCTCGAAGTGAATCACGCCTTCGAAATTCCACCAAACACACAAAAGTGCCTTCCTTGAGAAACGATCTCGTTTCGCTACCGGTTTCGTCATTTTTCCGGGGTCCAACCATTGATTTTGTTGGTCTGGATTACTGAAGTAAACCCACTTTTCATCGCATGTTACAATTCGACGGATGAAACGGTCATCGCGCGGATTTTCAAGCAATTTTTGACAAGTTTCGAAACGCTTTTCGACTTGAATTTGTGTCAATTCATAAGGCACTTCCCGACATCGTCTATTGACCTTGCCAAGAGCGTGAAGGTGTCGTACAATGGATGTTTGAGGAATATCGAGTTTGGCCGACAATCTGCGAGTACTTATTGACGGATTTGTCTCGACGGCTTCACGAATTGCTCCGGAATCTACAGTGATAGGTCGGCCTGAACGTGCATTGTCTCCGAGGTCAATGTCGCCTTGTTGAACCTTTTGAACCAATTTTGTGCAGAATGATTTGAGACCACATTATCGCCCTTAACTTCGCATATCTTCTTTGTTGCTGAAGTTGCGTTTAAGCCCTGTTTCCAGTAATGACGTAAAAGAACACGAATTTCAACATTTTCCATGATTTTTCTAAAAGACCATAAAATTATATTAACGACTAATTAGAAGTTTTTATATATATTGTGATAGAGCAGTTCAAGAGATTTAAAAACATATAATATATATATATATATATATATATATATATAAATATCTTTATTTGGTAATAAGAAACAATTGAACAAAAAGACGTAGAAAATACGAAAAGCCTTTTAGTTCACCCTAATATTTTATTGATTTGTTTGGATTCTTCAATTTTTTTCTTTTAATCATTTCTTAACCCCATAATTGCTGATGATGGAGTATGAAACTTCGAAAAATGTTCAAATATAAATTTCTTTAGAGCTTTAACTAAATTATTTTTCAAAAATATAAAATTAGCTTTCACAAGACAATCATACAAATACACACACACACACACACACATATATATATATATATATAT
>MQRK01224090.1:9616-21294 GCA_001938485.1 Girardia tigrina | reverse complement strand
GTTGAA
This sequence comes from Girardia tigrina, assembly GCA_001938485.1. Classification (NCBI taxonomy): domain Eukaryota; kingdom Metazoa; phylum Platyhelminthes; order Tricladida; family Dugesiidae; genus Girardia; species Girardia tigrina. The sequence continues at coordinate 21,288 of MQRK01224090.1, read as the reverse complement.
AGTTGGATATTTTTATCAATGAATGCTGTTTTGCTGCCTAGTATAGATTAATTTGCATTATTCTTCCATTAGTAATTACACCTTTAAAATGGATGGTGAAAGTTTATACTTTTTTATAATAAACTTTTTACCATGGTTTGAATTTTGACTTTTAAGATTGTTAACTATTTTGAAGTGTGAATATTAGCGAAGCTTCGAAGTTTCGGCGAATGTTTTCTGCGAAGCTTTGAAGCCTAAAATTCACTATTAGTTTCAGCCCTATTTTAAAGTATTTAAAGTAGATATTTAAAGTAAAAATATATAAGAATTTTATGAACAAAAGAAAGCAATTAATATTGGAATGGATATTACTTCAAAAAATACAAAGATAGATTGAATTAAATAGTTAAATAAAATTATTATTTCAAAAGTCACAAAGGTTAGCAATACACATATTTGAGTTAAATAACTAATATATATTTTTAACTGTTAAAATAGGTAAGCAAAATCAAATTCACATCTGAACCATCACATGCAATTCTCGAACACAATTATATATGATATTTTTGATTTACCATGCTCTCATTCTAGAAACGAAGAGGAAGAACAGGTCACAAAAAAAGGCAAAAATAGTTACTTTGGTGGACAAGGTGAAATAAATTGGTGAAACATTATATAAGTATAATATGAATCCTTACATGAAAGAAATAGAAGAAAAGCAGAGACATTTACAAAAGAAAAACTTTTGTCTCATTTGAAAATGCAATTTAAAAAATTCACAAATTACATTTTGAATTATTTGACCAATTTCCTTATTCAACCAATATCGTCTCAAGTCACTTGCTTTCTTCAGTAAACTATAAATTTAATCGAAAAAAGTTTAGCTTCCAAGAATGTTACCATATTTGAAAACAACTGTTTTATAATCTATTTAGAGAGGTTGGAGCGTCGCTGGCTGTGGATTGCATGAATCTATTTATGATGAGTACATCCAGTAGTTTTCTGCATAAGCGGAATTAAGCGGTATTAAGCGAAAAATGCGAAATAATGCGGAATATGGTGCAATGGCAGAGGTAAATAGAAAAATATGCACAATCTGCCAACGTACATGATGTTTGAATATAATAAGTGGACCATGTGATCTATCGTCTTCAAATGACTTCTCAGAGGTGTTCAAATACCATTCTCCCCATTCACCTGAAAACACATTCACATTACGTTAACCCACATATTTGACATGCGGAAGCCATCTCCGGAAGGAAAGAGACAACTGTTACACGTACAAACAACATTTCTTCATTTATTCTTATATTGATTTACCAAGTGTTAGAATAATTAACTATGTAGCTATACAACACATTAATTAATTGACTTAATTTATTTTATAAAAAATATAAAAGGATATAGTTTGATAAAATAAGAAGTTTCATTGCATATTCTTTCTTTATTGATTTTATTATAGATCAATATATTCCTTAATTTCATTAATTTAATTTTTTAAAACCTGAAAGTCTTTTCCAAACATTAGACATCACAAAGGCGAAAAGAGCAAACATCATGAAAGTCACATTCCAGGACGCAGTAAATTTCCAGACAATTTCTCAAGCAATAGTTGCCACATCGCACGAATATGACGTCCCCAATGACCAAGTTAGTGACAGAGAATGCGGCTTGCATTTGCAAAGCCTATGGTGAATGTCTGAATGTTCTCCTTCTAAACAGCGACTGTTAGCGTGTAACTTTCCCTTCTGTCGATTTATAGATTGCCAGATTGAAGAGTAAATTTTGCAAGGCCCCTTCTAGAAAAAGACGCTGGAATGGTCATTTATTTGCATGTGGTGTACCTAATTCTATATCATTCGCAATTCCAGTCGTCACCAGATGGAATATCTGGATTACTGCAGTACAGTATTTCAGCCGAAACATTTTTTACCTTCAACCATTTATTCAACAGGATCTAAACATGAAGAGTACAATTGCTCTTTGTCTCCTGAACGCCATTCTTTGTCAACAAGATTTACCAACGAAGTGAAATTCATCGCTGACCGATGTCAGAAATTTATGTCTGCACTGTTGGTCATGAGGTCAACTGATTTTACCCAGGTATACAACATTACGACTGACCCGTTAGCCTGGTTGTGCATGGAACAAACGATTGCGACAGGGGCGATCATGACTTTGAAATTTTCTACAGAAAAACTGGTTCTCTATATTGAATGAGGTAAACAGCCCGCTAAATCCTGCCGCCAGGCAAAGAGAATTCTTGACCCAAGAGAAGTCCTGGTTCCACCAATTTCCATTGACATATACATTACTGCCATTTCTGAACTGATAACTTGTAAAGAAGAATGATCAGCTTACATTTCCCTGTTCAGTTCAGCGATAAAAGTTCAATCCTTGTCTTCTTTCTGGAAAGGAGGAATGACTTCGCAATTTTCTTATCTGGCTGCGGTTGCTAAAGTTTTGTTTGCTGTGCCAATGCATTCCAATGATGTTGAAAGGAGCTTCAGCAAGTATGGAGAATGACTTTCTTCAAAACGACGTTCATGGCCAACAGAAAATTCGGAGATATTGCTTATTTTGTATCACAACAGAAGTCTTGGGTCTGTTCAGTGTGCCTTTATTGACTGAAAATATTATGTTTTATTTTTTAGAATGTTGGTTCCTATTGTTGTTTTAAATAAAAATAATATTAACAGTTTCTTATTTCATTTTGTAGGGATGTTAATCAAAAATTTTCCTAAGTGAAACATTATAGTTAATTTAGAAAATAAAGAATAAGAAATTTTTATTAGTTACGAGACGACTGTAATTTCGATAAAGTGGATACTTCCTTTCATTTATTTTTCAAACAATGGGGATCATCTATATATTGAAACATGTGTCATTTACGTACAATGTTGAGTACGGGTCGGGAAGTTGCTGGCCGGAGGAGTCGTCCGACAATCTTTCGGGCGCTCATGAACCGGTCAGCGTGCATGCGAATGTCGGTCTTCTGACCAGCTCGTGAGAATTCCTCCTTCTTTGTCGCCATCCTTTTGGCGATCGGTCACGTCTCAGATGACGATCGGTTCGTGGCCTATGGTCCACTCGACGAGTTCGAGTAAATCATCTGAGTGCTGATACCTCGATCGAGGCGGCGGACGGTTCGGCCTTACCGGTTTCATCCGTTTAGGCATCGAAAATGACGACATACGTTTTAAAATTTGAGTTGATAAAAAAAATATTAGACTACACTTAGATTGTGCAATATTCAAAATTGTGTTATTACCAACAGTTTTTTTGACAATTGTGTAGCAATTGTTTTGTACAATTCAACGTCATCAGAAATAGAATGTAAAAAAGCCTTTTCGATGTCAACAACGATAAAGGTGTGGGGGTTGAAATATTTTTTGCAAAAAATTTTCGTTTACCGAGGATTTTGAACATTTACTGAATAATATAATGAAACGAAATAAAATTATTGATTTTTTATAAAATATTTTATTTACATATGTCTAATATAAATTATTATTGTAATAATTACAAATCCAGTTCGAAATGGAATATTATGATGACAAACAAACAAAACTGTTATAGGAAAGTTTACATAAACGTTTTATATCCATTTCTATTCTATATGATAATAATTTATTAAAAAAAATTAATGTGCGATAATAATAATTTTTTAAACAAGAAAAACTCTTTAAATTATATTTTTGCATTTATTTTTGTTTCACTTAATTTTATTTTTAAAAATATTTATTAATTTAAGTAGTATGATTTCTTTTCTGACTCTGAAGTTTGCAACTAATTATAAAATTTTCTGAGTGGAGAGATCTTTATTAATGATAATTACAAATAAAGGATTAGAGCACTTCAATTTCCAAAGAATCTTTTCTAGGAGTTTGTAGATGAAAACTTTGTTCTGGATAATTCAGGAAACTTATTATCTTTCTGAAATCAAGATTAGAATGAATTTATTTAGTCAAATTAAATATATATCTGGCATTTGTTACAAATACAAAGTAATATATTAAAATACATTTATTTTTATATTCAACGATGATATCATTAAAAATTATTATAGGACATCAGAAAAACCTTTGAAATAAGATTGTGAGGATTTTGGGAAACTTTACGAAATTTATGAATAAAAATCTAACTAAACATTTTAAATATATCATAAACTAGAGACAAAAAATGTGATATAAAGTTTACAAATCAAAATCAATATAAACAATATTTATAATAAAAAATTTCAAAAATAATAAAATTTACATTTAATTAAACTCTATTTATATTTACAGTTTATTTTGATATTATTGGATTGTGCAAGAAAAATTAAAAAAATGTTCCTCAGAAATTTACTTAAACAAAACTTGTCAAAAAATTATGTTATATTATTGTTATTAAATAAAAAAGTTTCAAAAATGTCTTCATCTGAGTTTTCATCAGAACACAACCACGACTTCTACAAAGATTGTGAATAAGGCAAAAAATGATATTTTGGAGTTATAAGCAGAAAAAATAGATTACGGTTAGATGTAATAAGTTGTTTAAAATTTTAAAAATTAATTTTAATTGCTAAATTTTATTTTAAACAGAAGAAACCATTTATAATCATTCATTTGTTATTTATCTTATGTAATTAGGTTTTTTCTTTCGAATGAAAATCATTTTTAGTGACGAGGCGTACATTTAAAATGAATGTTGAGCGAATTGAATTTTTCAACTTATATACGCTATATCACTGCATTGGAAAAAAACATACCCTCTCTCACTTTCAATCTCAAGGCTAGAATGGAGTGACCATATTCAAGAATTACATATACAGTACACTTGGTAGAGGAGTATGGATACACGAAGATCATAGGAAATTTATTCATTTTCCTGGAAAAATCCCTGGTCGAGTACTCGCAACTCTGAAGCGAAAAGTGTATCAGCGTGGTCTGGCTCAGGAGTTTAGTGTATATCAAAACACTATCTCTCTAACATTAGGCAATAATTACTCTATTAAATACCGCAAAAAACAAGTAAGAATCTTGAATCTGCATTTCACTTCAAAAATCCAATGAAAAATAACTTATCTATAAATAAATAACCAATTAATATTTTAATAAAATACAATGAAACGGTTTTTAAGTACTTCTATCTGCATTTATCAATCGGTAAAAGTATATTAAAAATATTCTTACCCCTAATTTACTCAATACACACAGCGCACACATGCAATATATACCTACAAAAGCAATATATTCCTTAAAAAAGCAATACCTTAGTGTAAAAAATTTAAATTTAAAAATAAATGAAAAACATTGAAGAAACTCAATATTCTTCGATCAGCAGTGTTAATGAAAATGAATAATAATATTATTTATCATATTTCTTTATAAAAAAATTAGCAGGATTTCGGAAGACAGTGAAAGAATGGAACCATTTGTCAAAAAAATTCAAGAAAATCGAGAGTTTTGATCAATTTAAAATTAAATTAATTAATTACTGAATGGCTTTGATTGACAAGGAGCTCCTAATCAGAGCATATAATTTAAGCAACGATTATTGTACTTTAGCCAGGCAGTTGGACATTTCAGAATCTGCTCCAAAAAGTGTTATTCATCGGTACGAAAATACCGGTCGTACATCAAAAGGCAAGCGTGGAGGATACCAAAAGCCGGCAAAAAATAACGAGATCGACTGAAGAAAAAGATGTTGAAAAAAAATTTATCGGAATCCACCATTTTCAGAAACTTCACTAGAAAATTAATTTACTTAATTACTTCATTCCGACCGAGAAAAGTTCAGAGTGGCCGCACTAAAGGAGAATATCGAACTTTTAGTTGCCAAAGATGACTACAAAAATTATTATTATAGTCATACAAAGAAATTATTTGCAGACAATCTTATAAAGGCAGATATCTATGAGGATTGCTGGAATTAATATGAGGATGTAAATTAATATGTATTATAATAAATATCTTACTTTTAATACAGACATAAATTTTAAAATCCAATACAAATTATGCAAGTAGTAAATTATATATTAAATTATAAAATTATGACCGCATGCTTCTGTAAAGACCTTTACTTGACCAATTTTAACAAAGAATTTTTAAGGGTTTTATTAAAAAATCAAATTTGAAATCAGTTTCGAACGGAAATACCAAAATTTAATGGTCGACTGATAATTTACTAAACAGTGAATTTTAAGAATTGAAAATACTGATTCGTTTTGTATTATGAATTTAATCGAGTATAACTTGAAACCACTTTTATCGGTAAGATAAAACAGGAAAATATTCAAATCTTAAAAGAAACGATTCTTAACCGAAAACAAATCATTAGAAATCGATTAATTTAAATTTTCACTCCATCGTCGATTTAATTCTCTAACGTTATAATCCTGTCAATAATGAGTTGAAGTATATTTTTCAAAATAGTTGATGCAGGTCAAGATACCGAGGTTTCTTTCAGTCTTTCCTACTTTAATTTCAAATATTCTGTCCGATGACACTAGAATCTCGTTCGGTAATCGATGTGTGATTTATGCATCCTTTGGATTTCAATGACTCCCTAGCGGCACTGAAGCACTGCAACCGCGTAATTGCGTCCACTCTGTCATCAATAATAATAATAATAATAATAATCAAAATCAAATTATATAAACGAAGTTATTTAATAATAATACAAGTATCCTGCTGTTATTTAAAAAGTAAAAAAAACTATTTTATTATTTATTATTTAAAGAAAAACATTTTATTTTATAAAATACGAAATCTTTCTCAACTTTCTATCATTTTATTTTATAAAAAAATAATCACAATCGATAATTGTTTAAAAAGAAAATTTTACTTTCATTAATTTAAACTTCATTACAGATTTTGTTTTGTTTTGAAACAATGATTAAAACAATAATTTCCTTTTGGCATTTTAATTGAATTCTTTTTTTGAAAAACTAAAAAAAAATTATTAATAATAATTTTCAATTTTTCTTTTAAAACATTTAAAATTCTTATTAATAATTCGCGACAGAATTCTTGAGAGTATTTTTGCTTTTTGAAAAAGGAAATAATTATTAATTGATTAATTATTTTAATTCTAAAAATATCGCAAAAACTCATTAAATTATTTTCATAAATTGTTGATTTTTCCCGAGCAAAGTTTTTTCTGTCTAATTCGTCTTTATAATAACTTCAATCAAACTTATAAACTTTGTAATAATAATTTAATAATACTATTAATAGTCAAATTCAGTTCTAAAAATGATCATCATCTCTGGAAAATGTTTTAAGGATGTTCGATCTATCAAGAAGAAGTATTAAAAATGAACAAATAATTATTTTATCTGTATTCTCTTTAGAGTTTTCATTAATTAAAGAAATATTATATTTTTATATTTATTTCTTTTGAAGAATTTACTAACAAATAAATGTTGAGGTATAAAATAAAAAGTTATTTTAAAAAGTAGAATTTGTTTTAATTAATAGATATATATAATATTTAATATCTAAACGAGTAAAATAAAAAGATAAAAAAATATTTCGAAAGAAGAGTTTAAAGAGAAAATGATTTTACAAGAAAAAGAGCGCCCTTAATTATATTATTTATGAAAGGAGTTTGAATAGGTTATAAAAGAACTTGAAAAACCTAATTATTAATATAAAAGAAGAAAATATTTAATTAGTAATTAAAATTGGTGTTCGATTCACAGTGGGGGCCGATACCGAACCCAAAAAATAAAAATTCGTGAAACAAAATTTAAGACAAATCACGATAATGAGTCTACTCCGATTCCAGACCCATTCTTTTCCTTTAAAATTCCTCTAACAATTTCGCATGCAATCAGCCGAGTTTCAGGAAACCAGTTGAGGATGAAATAGATAATAATGAAAATGAAGATTAAAATTCTCAATCTCTTGTACCTCGTCAATCAACCTATTAACAAATTTTAATAGAGAACAACATCACAATTTGAATGCAAACATTTATTTACGACACAAACAGATTCTTCACAACAATTTTCAGAGGTCATCTATCTTTGATTGATATAGTTTTTGATTAAATATTCAAATATGAAAAAAATCAATGAATGGGAAATTTTAATCTTACATTTTAATTTCTCATTTTATTGGATAAAAAGACATTATGTAATTTTTTAAATAAACATTAATTTTTAAAATTTAATAAATTAAATTTTAATAAGTTAAAATCGTTTACTGAAAATATTATTAAAATTCATAATTATCAAACTTTAATTAATTAGTACTTAAAATTAATATCATTAAATTAATATCATTAGATTCAAATATTCAATCAATAAACATATCAATCCCATCTGAGTAGGAGAGTCACAAATCTAAACAGCATACGAACAACAAACTTACAACATTCAAAATTATCCCTCACATATATAATGAAAAGAAAAATTCATAAGTCATTTGATAATATTCTTTCGCGATAGGTCAATTAGAAAGGATCATTAAAATCTTTCTGGAATTATTCAAGTGAATTCAGAATTACTTTTTCATTTGATCAATATGCAATTTGAACAATATTTTATCGATTTCAAAAGAAGAATTATTAAAGAATTATTTATATTTCTTTGTAAAATTTCGCTTGTGGAAAATGTCTGTTTTTAAATACCTTCCAAATAATAACTGAAAAAATTAATTGGGAAAAAAATAAATAACAAATCAAATAAGAAAAAAGATCTTACCAAAATGGCAAATTAAAGAAATAAAATCTGGACGTGGATTCGTCTGTTTGACTTTGTACAAAAATGAAATTTTTGTTTAGTGTGTGACAGTTTTAATGTTGGTTTTTTTGGAGAGGAAATTTTGTTTAAATGAATTAGATAATGTAAAAAATTTGTGGCGGAAATTTAAATTTGTTTTGATTAAAAATTTGTGAACGTGATACTTGTGAAGAAAAGTTGTTTTTAAATAAATTAATCGATTAATGATGTGAGGAAAATTAACTTATATATTACTATTTATATTAAATTATCATATTGCATATATATTAAATTGTAATTTGGATCCAGATTAATTTTATAAACTCTTGATTTGTTTTAATATTGTGTTTTGGCACAAATTTGAATTTTAATAAATTTTGCTAGATTTTGTGTTTTGTGATATTTTCTTTTTATAATGGAAAGTACTTACATGGCGACCACGCCAAGTGCCATAAATAACCTGGCGCCTCAAATATATAATGGAGTGGGAAATCTGGAACAGTTCATCACAGATTGCCAGCGATTTTTTGAGGTTTCACAAATCAGTGAGACATTACAACCACTGGTGGTTAAAGCATTTATACACCGGGATTTGCTTGCCACGTATGAAAATGTGGACAGTAAGATTTTGAATTTCGTTGACCGACTCAGGAAAGCATTCAAGAGACCAACGTCGCTGATTCAAGATCTGCAAGAAATAATCAACTACAGGAAAGGTGAAGATTCAGCGATTATATATTGCAATAAAATCGAAAAGATGGATGACCGAATCCTCAATCATAAATGGATCAAACCAGAATTAATGTCATATTTTTTGACACATTGTGTGGATGATATAGATGTGAAAAAACAAATCTATATGGAAGAAGCGAAATCCCAAGAAGCAATCAAAACAGTGATCGAAAAAATGGACAATATTAAGAAGGAAGTCCAAGCGGGAGAAATCGCAAATATCCATCGACAGAAGACATTCGCAAATGTTCTTAAAGAGAGAGCAGCATTCCCAATTCAAATAAATCAACAAAGGTGAATCTCAGAAACAAGAAATTTCAACAAGCAAATGCCAGTGAGACAAAATTTCTATGGAAACAGTCGGAATACAGTGATATGTTATGGGTGTCAAAAAAAGTGGTCACATTCGCCGAGATTGCCCCAATAATATTAAGATTTGTTATGGCTGCAAAGGTGAAGGGCATATAAGAAGAGAATGTCCCTACTTGAAGTGTTCAGTGTGTAAGTTTCAAGGTCATTTGGCTTATSAATGTTACAGAAAAGGTTTTCAAACAACCCAATCGAGCCAAAACAATTGGAATAATAACAGAAGACACCGAATGGTTCAACGATCTGTGGCCGGGCTCGATGACGCAGATGGATCACAAATCGAAGAGTTGAAAACGGATAGATACCCAAATGCGGATGTTCAATCAGATGAGGAGATGATTGGAGCCATTCATTAAAAAGTAAGATTAGTCTGGATCCTTGTAATTATATTAGTAATGTAAATTGTAATGATAATATTTATAATAATTTTAAAAATAATTTTCATAAAAATATTAATATTTATGATAAAAGTATAGATAATTATGTATTTAATAATATTATTCATCATAGTTTTAAAAATAATAAAAATTGCAGAAATAATAGTAATGAAAATGGTAAAAAAAGTGTGAGGTGATCAAAGATAACAGTAAGTTTGGTCAAAGCATAGTCTATAATAAAGAGAAAGATGTTGGTAGGAAAATTGATAGAAAAAAAATGATTTGTGCTTTTTAGATAAGACAACTTAATTTCAGATGAACAATCAGGGCATATTAGACTATAATGTTTTTAATGGATGACCGAGCATGAAAACGAAGTGTAGAGATATAGAAATGAATTGTTTATTTGACACGGGGCCCGAATTAATGTTATAAACTTGAAATTAGTTCAACAATTTAAGATATCGTTAAATAATAATACAACCACTTCAGCAGTATGTGCAAATGGAACAAATATGGAATTGGATGGAGTATGTTATATAGAGGTGAAATGGAGGAATATCAAAACATGACAACTTTTTTATGTATCAAAGGAAGTATCTCCTTCGATTATATTTTGAATTAAAGCTCTTGGATTTGAACTCAAGTGTCAAATGAATAAGTTAAATGAAATAAATGTACCAATAGAACATTTAGATATACCGAAGAATGATATTATCTGCACTATTGACCCATATATCAATAAATACAAATACACATCAGCGGATAGATTTCGGAATGCTAAAGAAAAATTACACCTTCGCGAGGGTACCAATTTATATAAATGTATAGAGAAGTATAAAAATATTTTCATGGCTGGGAAATGGGATATCGGCAAAACATCATGGATCAAGCATGAAATTAAAACAACCGGAACCCCAATTACACAGAAGCCGAGAAGACAACCCGTCCATTTGGAACGTCATATTGACGATGCTATCATGAATTTGGAACAAAATGGAATTATAGAGAAATGTTCCTAGCCATGGAATACACCAATGGTGTGTGTATGGAAGAAAGAGAAAAATGAAATTCGTTAGTGTTTGGATTTTAGGCTGCTAAGTCAAGTTACTGAGACCAATATTTCTGATGCCAAATATTGATGAAATGCTGGATTCATTGAACGGCATGAAATGGTTCAGTTCGATAGACTTAGGAAACGCTTACTATCAAGTGGAATTAGAAAAGTCTTCAAAATTAAAAACGGCATTCTCAACGAAGACGGGGCAGTACTGTTTTACAAGAATGCCATTTAGCATAGCTGCAGTACCTGCAACTTTCCAACGGTTGATGAATGATGTTCTTAAAGACATGTTATGGAAAGAAGCATTAGTATATTTGGACGATATTCTGATATTCTCCAAAACCGAAATGGAACATTTAGATAGATTGGAAAAGTTGTTCTCAAAGGTACAAGAAGCAGGTCTACGTATTAACCCAGAGAAATGTAAATTGTTTCAAAA
>MQRK01224084.1:58483-70926 GCA_001938485.1 Girardia tigrina | reverse complement strand
ACCGCGACCGTTGCTATGGTAATCGGGTCGGTTGCCATGGTAACCACGATAACCCATAGCGTTGCCATGGTTACGGCCAGGGGGGGGGTGTATGCAGAATGCCCATTTTCTCCCTACTAAAATAAAACAGCAGAAAATAAAAAACGGCCAACTTGGATGATAAACAAGTAGAAGTGTAACAGACGTAAAGAGACTGTATTTAGAAATGATATCAATAGAAAAAGTAAAGGAATAGAATATTACGACTATCAACTGGTATAGGTTACTCTGATTTTAATTAAAAGCTGCAAACAAAAATGATTAAAGGAATAGTTATGAACAAGCTTTCCTATTGAAAATGATTCACGATTCTATAGTTATGTCAGCATTTTACGACCAGGAAGAGTTGAACCCGATCAACAAATGAATTAACCGAATCTTACCGATGTATCTTTGGAAACTGAGGAAGCAAAAAATCATAGGGAGACATGTATTTGGAGAAAACCGAAGTATTTAGAAGACTAAGTCATGTATTTAGATTCAGTTACAGACGATTAGGATGAATATGATTTGAACTAATATTAATATGAACTAATATATGAACTAATATTTGTTTCAAAATACGGAATATTCCGCAGTCTCAAGGTTGTCCCAAAGTTTTCTGATGGTAGCAGAGTCATGTAGTGCTGGGACCATTTTTTTGATTTTAAAGTCTAATTTCTGTTCGGCTCATATTTTTTCAAATTTGTTTACAAATCTCAGGAATTGACAAGATTCAAAAAAATTTATTTCTTTTTATAAAATGTGGATTCTCTCTCAATCAAAAAAAATTCAAATTTTAATTCAGCAAATCATATTCAGAAAAAATCCCATATTAAATCGTAAATGTCTTAAAACTTTTGAAATCATGAAAATCATTAGCAATGCAAACCCTCAAATCGTAAAAATTATCAGCAATACATACTTTCAAATTGTAAATATTCTCAGCAAAATTTTTCGTAATCGTCAAAGTATTCGTGAATTGAATTTTTTTGGGAGACAAAACCACTCGAGAATTGTAAATGATTTACGATCTCAGTTCAGTGAGTTCACCGTGAGGGGCTTTTGAACCCGGAGTTGAGCCTAACGGAAGTTAACTGAAACTAGTTGACTCGTTGCGGTCAAATCACTGTCAATGGATTTGATGAAGTTGGTGAGAAGATTATATGATCAGGACGAGTAATGATTAACAAAATCGAATGGCGAAAAGATTTAATTTGTGAATTTTAACAGTATTTTTTGGTACTTTATTTGCCTTCATACGAATTACCGATTGTCTCATATTAACTTTCTGTTTTTAATATCATTTACGAAAATATTATTGAAAGAATATAAAGAAAAAATGACATTTAGTGTGTAAGAATTATCCGTTAAAAACCGGAAATCGAAAGAAATGTTTATTTCAAATCAAAATTAAATTATGCGCGTAATTTATAATGACGTTGATCGATTCAAACAATTTTAGGAGTTTATATCATCATATTATGGATCCTTTATATTATGAGGGGTTAGTTTTAAGTTTCGCCAAAATAGTTTATTATTTTTTTAATTTGAAAATTAAAAAAAAATAAATTAACAATTACAATGTAGAGTAAAAATATTATAATAAATATTTATTTAAAATATGTTTACAGTAATAACAATTAACATATTTTAATAAAAGTTATAGAATAAGCTAAATAAATTTTAATTAACGGATTAATATTTTCAGAAATAATTTTTTGAATAAAATGGTTATTGTAAATTTAAATTAATTAGTTTTATGATTAAGTTTCGTAAGAATGTAAAATTTAGTTACATTAAAAATTTGTAAATTTTTTGTAAGAAAATGTAAATTATTTAAGGGTAAAATTTTTGTAAAAAATATAAGATTATATATTGTAAAATTCTTTGTAAAAAAAATAAGATTAATTAAGATTTAATATTGTAAAATTTTTGTAAAAAAATGTAAATTATTTAAGGGTAAAATTTTTGTAAAAAATATAAGATTATATATTGTAAAATTCTTTGTAAAAAAAATAAGATTAATTAAGATTTAATATTGTAAAATTTTTGTAAAAAAATGCAAGATTATTTTAGATTTAAATTTTTGTAAATTTTCAAAATTTAATGAACTAATTTTGGGCGAAATAATTGAAGTAACAAGAAATTTGTTTAAGTATATGAATTGTAAATATTAATAAATTTTTGGTGGTGTTAAATTATGACTTCGGAATTCGATAATACTGAAAGTGGCATAAACGCTACTTACATATATATTTAAAAATAGAAATATGGATTTAAATATAAATATGTGTTGATATTAATTTAATTATCATAACACCCCCCTTCTTTAAAAGGCTTCAGCCATTCTATATTTCTAGCTATAACTCTACCGGTTTTATTTTTCATTTCAACAGATCGATCATGTAGTTTCCGTATTGTTTCATAAGGGCCTTCATAACGGTCTATTCATTTCTGTATATTCTCTTTCTTTACTAGAACTAAATCACCTTCCTTATATTCTCGTCTTGGTGTAGTTGATTTGTCTGATTTACTTGCCTCACTTTGTTAAATTTCTTCAATAATCTTTTTATTGTCTAATTCATAGTGACGAGAGCCATTTAATGTTAAACTTTTCCCCAATATAACTTCCGACGGACTTACCCCAGTGGTACTTTGTCTGGACACATTAATGCTAAATTCAATTTCTGGGAGAATATCAACCCAGTTTGAACCTCTTCTATCTTTCAGTGTTGCATTCAGTGCATCTCAGATAGTACGAAATTGACGTTCTATTATGCCGTTTGAACTGTGATGATATGGACTGGAAAAGTGAATTGTAATTAATATTTAATTAATATATATCTCGGACCGGTTGTTTTCTTTCTTTTCCGAGTCTACGCTTCGATGGGATGTCTTGATTCATGAGCCTGGGCAAAGTATCAAGTAGACTGTGGTCACCAGATGGTCACTCGAGAAGATGCTGTAAATATGTTGGGGAATAAATTTGCATAAATTGTGACTGCTCTGTAGAAGCTCATCAAAGAAGGATAAAATGTGAAGACAAGATTAGATACATCTTTAATTCTATCATCAGTAATATCATTTCCGTGTCTGTCGCTTCTGAGTCTTTAAAATTCTGTTCTACCAGATGTCAATGATGCATAGAAGTATTTAAGATTACATTTTTAAGAATAGAGAAAAGATAGTGGACAGTGCAATGGACGAATCCAAGAAGCTCTGCTATAAAATAGTGATAAGCATGGAGCGTCCATTTCACAAAAAGAAAAGAATGTATGGCGAGGAATTGACTGATTATGTAGCTATGACATTTGATGCTGAGTTGAGACGGGAAATGCTGTCTGCCGTAGACAGGTTGATTGACAAAATATATTCAAGATTTCAGCAAGTTCATGATCTTGCAAAGAAATATGTTGTCATGGCACCATCGAATCTCCTTGGTGGTAATTGCTCTTGCCAAATTGGAGAAATAAAAGACGAGGAGGAGAAAATGAATATCTTAGCCGAAAGAAGAAGACTGCACTATATTGTTTGAGCTTCAGGGAAGGACAGAATCAACGGATCTTTAGAACTTATGAGCTTCATACAGAGATATTTACTTCGGGACTCCGTCCCTAATATTCTGATCTTGCTGTGCATTTTTCTTAGACAAGCTATTAGCGTTGCCAGTTGCGAAAGCTCGTTTTCCAAACTAAAGCTCATAAAGAACTACTCCGATCTACAATGAGTCAATTAATGCTTACAGACTTGGTAGTACTCTACATTGAGAGAGAGCTTGCTGCTGAAATAAATTTTGATACTGTTATTAATAAATTTGTATAAAGGGCGAAAAGTTTGCTTGTAAATTTTATATAAAATTGTAAATTTTAAAATGACTTCTTTACTTGGTAATTTTTAGTATAAGAATAAGAGAAAAATATGAAATTAAAGTTAGGATTTTTAGAAAAGCAATAACAGAACTCTATTTAGTTTTTAACAAAGACACTTATTGAGGGTTCCGAATAATGGGTTAGGGTTAGGGTTTAGGGTTAGGGTTAGAGGGTGGCAAATCTTAGGACCACCCCGGGCGCCAGTAACAGCTGCTACGCCACTGATATATATATAGTATTTATTTTGGTAAACTGGTAAATAAAGTTTTATTTAAGATATTAATTAAAACAATAATTTTAAAAATTAAACTTTTTACTTCTTATACTTAACATTAACTATACTTTTAGAAATCTTTATTAGTGTAGGTTGTTTAGGGTTGTTTACAAAATTTCGTAATAAAGTATTATTTTTGATTATTAAAATATGCGCATATTCAAAACTAATGATTTTAATAAATATTTCCATTATAAATTTTTATAAAAATATTTAAAATATTTATGTTTTTAAATTATGTTTTACATAATTTCTAATTAAAATAATTTAGTATTTTTAAGATTTCATTTGAATAAATAGTATCAGAAAATTCCGAATATTAAAAACACGTTGAATAACCGTCTTCAATCTGCGTAGAAAGACATTTACACATACAATAAACATCATCTTAAAATTATTGGGGTATCTATGTGATTATGAAATTAAAACTAAAATCAAAAGATTAAGAAGTTTTTTTAATAAAATATTTATTAATAATCAAAATATTTACAACTGATTTTATGGAAACAAAAACTTAACCTTATATTCTGATTTTAAATTTTAAATAAAATGAGAAGAGAATTCTCTTACTCAAATTATTTAGAACATGTATATAGAAATATATTAAACAAAATACATTCTTTATACATTCTTTCTTTTAGTTGTCGTACTTCAAATTTGGCAATTCCAATTATTGATAATGAGCTCTGACTTGACGCAATTTACACTTCACAGTTTTCTCTCTAAACGTTGAATTGATTCAAACACCTTTTATACTTGATAAGTGAATTAGTAAGTCTTTGCGGGTGACTTAATTAATTCAGCTAGACCTTTTCGGGTGGTTTATCAAGTATTATTAACCAAATTCTTAACCTTTAAGGTCAGAGAGACGTTTTTCTCTTTCTTTAATACAAATAATTAGGATTTTCTTGCTGGAGATTTACATATTTTTTGGGTGAGTTGATCTTTAAAATCTTCTGCCTTTTATATTCTTTCTGTTCTTATTAATTTGATCATATTTATTAAATTAAAGTTTTATTTTCCATTCTAATATAATTTCTTAAAATTCTTAATTTAATTATTTACATTTTTTCTAAACTTCATTTCTAATATTTATATATAAATTATATATAATATGATAAATAGGTAAATAATTTCTTATTATATCTATTAATTAAAACAAAAAATTATCTTTAATATTTTTATTGTTTTATAACCTCAACAAAATATTCCTCGAATTAAAATTGTCGGAATATTTGTTGATTTAGGTCAAACTTAGGGTAGCTTCTTTTCGTTGTATTGAACTAATTTCATTTATAATATCTAAAACGGCTTACAAATTTTCCGATCCATACTTATTTTTATAATAATATGCGATTTTATCCTTTTAAATTTGAATAGATAATAATAGTTTGATATAATACTAGAAGGATTTGACATTTTCTTCATTTCTTGACGTAATGTAGATACTTTAAAGTCAAATTTTCATTATTTCGTATTTTTTATGAATATTTTCTTTATTTTATTTTCCATATGAGGATTTTTTTGAGAATATTAATTTCATTATTTCAAAAGTTTCTCAAATTATTCATTTCGATTTGAATTATTTCAGTTTCTATTATTTTTACATCGATTAGAAAATTTTAAATATCAAACATTGTAATTGATATGCTCTTTAATTATTTTAAAAATAATCCTTAATATCATTTAAAAAAATAATAATTCATATTTTAACAAACATTTTTTTACGAGGATTAAAATTCAAGACTATAAATTTGTAAGAATATTTTAAATGTCTATTTTATTTGACTTTTCTTTGTTTATATTAATTAACTTTATAACCGAATAAACCTATTTTTCACTTTCAAGGTTAAAATATATTATTTTTTGAAAATTTAAAGATAAGTATGATATTTGAAAATTCAATTTGAATGTTTAAATGTTTGTCAAAAAATTACTGAATATAAATACGATTTAATGACAGACAATAGGTTTGTATAGTAAATGGAAATTTACTATTAGTATTATTATTTATATTTCAGATTTGTTAGGCAGTTCAGTCAGACTGTTAAAGAAAAAACAACGTAAGCACTTTTAGCACTATTATTTTCAGAATTATAAATATATAATTTACAAATTAATATTGTTTGATTGAATTCTAATAAATAAATCCTGATAATCAATGAAATACATCTATTTCATTCTTTAAATCAAATCATTGGGTCACCAAAACGGTTCTTGTTCATCATTAACAAGAATTGTTTACCTATTTTCTTTTTTCCTATTTTTTATAAAGATTATTTTTTCAAATCTATTTCAATTATTTATTTTTAAACTTTCACTGGTGTTTGTAACATTGAGAATTTATCAAAGCAAAGTTTTCAATGAAAATATGGTACTTCGTGTTATCTTACCCCAAAAAATTTCATGTAAAAATATAGAAAGGAAAATGAAAATAAGGATAATTAACATCTTTATTTTCTAAATTACAGTTATAAGTGCATTCAATGTTTGTAAAAAGTTTGCAAATAGTCATGCAAGTGGCCAAAACACACAATGTCTTTGAGAATAGTGTCGAAAACGTCGACATTGTTGTTTAGAACACGTTTGCGCCACAAATACGCGCATGTAAGAGTCAATCATCTGTGCGAGTTCCATTTTGTCGTGTGTTCCCTTCCTTTGCCGCCTTCCACGTTCTCTCAAATGTTTGTGTGTGGGAACTGCTAACAGGGTTTACAAATTTCTATGAATGGTTTAAGGGTGCTGTGTGTAACCTTGTCCTGGTATTGCAGTAATTTCAGCGTACGCACTCCACTCATCCGATACGATGTTACTATGTTGCAATAGACTGGGTTATTATTGGTACCAAAGTAGCTTCAGTTCGATCTTGGACCGTGAATAATCACCAGTTTCTCTACATATACTTCCAAAAACCAATTGTTGGGGAAACAAACGACCGACTTGGTTTTTGCGTTGTGAGAATAAACTCTCATTTATTTCAACTGTTGTGTTTGAACTTCAAATATCAGTGGAGTAACCAGTAATGCTTTTCTCTGATAACTTTAATAAATTCATATTCAAACTTACACTTGTGTCAGTAAATATTTTGGGGGTAAGATAGCACGGAAGTACCGTAAATATTCGACCATATGAATCGAGGATAGGGAATAATCCATGTGATGCATAGCATAGAACAACTAACGCATCTCCTACCAGCGCAACAACTAAGGCATAATAGAACCTTTGATCTAATAATGAAAATAATATATTTCCCCTCTTTAAGCATATATGATGTACCATATGAAAAAAGAAGCTATATTTTGTTTAAATTGGTTTGTTAATTCCATCAGTATTGGATTAAAGATTGAGACATTTCCATTTTGTCTAAAAATACAGTTTTCACAAGTGGTAGTTAATCTAAATTGTATTTCATTTAATCAATATATTGAAATAATTTAAAAAAATACTCAACATTAGATGATTTTTTGTTATAATTGTTTCATTGAAAATCCTAACTACATTAGAGTCTTCATTAAATGACTGACGTATTTTAGCACCATGATCCTCTATAAAATCCTAGAGTTAAAGTGATATTAAAGACTCACTCTTTGAATTGTTCGATAACTATTTACATAGAATATAAAAAATTTACAAGCCGCTGGATGACTTACTTTGTCAATTTGAATATCAGATTGTTCAAATATCTTCACAAAATCAAAAAAAAGGCAATTGTTATTTTACAGTTGTTTGTCTTTTAAACGACAGAGTTATAATACACTTTAGATACTAGTCGTGAGTCAAATTTACTTTTCCTATTTTTGAATGCTGATTTGTGTTTTGCACCATTGAGATAATCAACGATTGTGCTTCTACAAATGTGATGAATCGCTTTACTACAAGTTAAACAAAATAAAATGACACCATCACAGTATAAATAAATCCAAATTTTAGGATCAGTTGTAAAATTGACAATTTTTAAAGTTTGTACAGTCAAAATAGATTGATTTTACAGACAAATCAGTTGCACAAAATTATTTCTCATAACAATAAATTACCTGTACACTCCATCGGAATTTTCAATTTTTCTTAGTTTTCTACAATCCACATATTTGTTTTAAGTTTTATGTATTTAATAAAGATATTGAGAAAATTTTAGTTTATAAAATTAATAATCTTGATCCTTTAAAATAATATTTGTAATATTTGTAAAATAATAGTCGTCCTATAACTGATCATTTTAATTACCTTTCTAAACATATTCTTATCTTTTTTATACGTTTAATCGAAAGCATTTTACTATTATTTATGTATTGCATAAATTTTAGTTGTCATTTTGGATAATTAATCTAAATAAATTATCACTTTACGGCTTATAAATACTAAAACATAGTTTTCTTCTCTTTATTTGAGAAGTTTGTACTATACATATACCGGAAACAAGTACATAATACATTTTTTCTTATTTTGTATGATAAAGATGGTGGTCTGATTATACAAAGATTTTTGTATGTATTTTTTGATTAGAAAATTTTCTGAGAAACCATTATAGGTTTAATAAGTTATGCATAAATTGTTAGACAAATGTTTATTTTTATTCGAAGAAAATTTTTTCACCAGAGAAAATTATCTTGATCTTCACTTTCTGTTGAATCCTCAATTTCAATAAACTCTTCCACTTCTGAAAACATTAATTGATATTTCATGTCAATATATAATCTTACTAATTCCATATATAGGATATTTCGTCCAGCTAAATAACATAATATTATGATCCCAATATATTTAATTCGATTTCTAATCAAACTCATCATTCTTCTATCCATTTTTTGTGCTTTAAAAATCATACCATCTGACGATTAAACATTTTGATGTAATGATATTATTTTCACATTACATAGGGGGGCTTATTCATGCCATTATCATTAACTTCCAACATAGCTGTAAACATATTCTTTCCATTCCATAGTTTTAATAAGTATTTCCCTAACTTCTTTGAAATTTAATGTATATATAATTTACTTTTCTATCAATTTACCAAGTAGACATCAGTGAACAACAAAAAAAACCTTAAGTTGTATCATCATAAGTTTTAGTGTAATAATTTTCTTGTTCTTTGATTCACCTTAAAATTGTTTGATAATTATTTAAAAAAAATTTATTATTATATTATTTTGACCTTAATAAAAATGATTTGACTTTATTTTTGAATATTAGAATTAAATGAGTTTATACATTATATGATACATACAAATAAAAATGAATGATTTTAACCACAAAAATTATTGAAAATAATATATTTTCAAAAAATGTATCAAAACATTATTTGTTAACTTTAACTGAGTTATTAATCTTTAAGATCAATATATCTTGTATAATAATGTTAATCTATAATTTATAATCTCTGATATAATCTTTGATTTATTCGATGCTTCTAAACGTCATCATAATTACATAACACCGAACTTCATTTTTCGAAGTGGATTGCAATCTAAATTGTATGGGTATTGATGTATGGCCCGACATTTTTTCCAAAACTTAGATTTTAAATGATCTTTCAGTCATAAAATTTTAAAATTCACAGATGAGTTTCCCTTGAGCATTTAGTTAATTTTTTATCATAATTAATTGTATTTTAATTTTAATTAAAACAAATTAAATAATTTTCAGTTAGATTAATTTTGTTAAATTTCAGTTACAAATTCCAAGATTAATATTTTGTAAAATTTTTGAAGTTAAATAAGTATATTTGTTGTAATTACTTTTCTCTGGTTTATTGATTTTTTAAAGTCTTTATTTATCAAGAACATGTGTCAGAGTTTTTTAACTATTTGATATTAAAGTTTCGACAATAAGTTAAGTTTTTAAAATGTCTACCATACTAAGACTTCTTTTAATTAAAAATATTCTGATTGTTGCAGTAGCAGCGCAGTGGAAGTTTATATCATCTCCGCGGGTCATCAAGGAGAGGGAAGTGTGTTCGATAATGATGTTCTCTAATTTATTATTATTATTGTTTTTATCTCTATTATCGTTACTGTTAATTTTATCCTTATTGCTTTTATTTTTATTTTTATCATTTTTATTTTTGTTAATACTTTTACTATTATTTTTATTATTATTTTTACATTTGCTAATATATATGTTAGAATATAAATATATATATATATATAACATACAGTTATCCGTTTTCGCAAGTCTTTGCTTCCGCATCACAAATTCGCGTGCGTCGCACGTTATCCACTTTATAACCGCATTTTTCGAATTTATTTTCGTTTGGAATTCAGTAATCAAATCTTTGCTTTGGTTGACCGTTTCTATTATTGCTGCTCGTAGCGGATCAAAAGATCCGACAAAGAATCGATTTCCCCTTGAAACTTGAAAGAACCAGAAATATTCGACATTACAAATCGAACATCTGAAACGTTTTTCGTCGCCTGATGTTCGAATACATTCAGGACAGAACCGATGTTCACAATCCGACAATCCGGTCACTTCATATTCATTTATATGCTTGTTACATTTCTGGCATGACTTAGAATCTACAGTTGAAAGTTTTTCGGAATTATTTTGAATGTTATTTACGTTTTTGTATCCGTCAATTTTGTAAAATCGTATCAATAAATTAGGACTAGAAAGAACACGATTAATTAAACATTTATTTAATACTGACAATCAATTATTTAAACAAATATATTTTTTTTAAGATTTAATTAATATTTGAATTTTCATTAATTAAATCTTTTTTCGACACTACAAATTTCCAATGAGTTTTTATCAGTAATTTTTCTTCTCTTAAAAAAACATTCATTTTTTTATTGGGGTATCAAAATCGGTTGTACCCAGTCGCTCATACTTTTCTCCTACCATTATCAAAATTCAGAATGCAATTCAATTATGATATTTTTATTGATTAATTTTAATTATAACAATTTTACCAATTACGGAGTTTCCGTAATTGGTTTAAACAAAAACTAAAACTTTCTACGAATATATAAATATGTATATATACTCAATTTCTTTATATAAATATATATCGTTAATTTTTAACTAGTTTTTTTATTTAATTTACTCAAATTTAATTTACAAAATTCTAAATTTATTGAAACATAAAATCAACTTATTTAAATTCTAATCTTAACGAAATCGAACACTGATATAGTAAAAATACAAATAATTTTCAATAGGAACCGCATTTTACTCGACGGAGCTATATTTTCCAATAATGGCTTGCGATAATCAATCGTATAGTCAATCGTTAATGACACTGTAATTGCTCCGACTCAAAACTACAGCTTCCCAGTGTTTAATTACAAATTACACCGGTAAAGAAAAAAAATTACACACATTTGACAGAACATTTATTACATTCACATTTATTATCATCTTTATGATGATCAATAGTATTGCTTCCACTTAGATCCATCAATCAATTTTCAATCTACCATTATAATCTGAACTAACTTGAAAAGATTATTTTATTTAAAAATATTTAATTTAAATTTTATTGGCTGAAATAAAATATTTTTAGTCATTTTTAACATTAATTTGATTTTAATTATTTGAAAATTTACAAAAATAAAATCAATAAACTTATTTAAAAATTGCAATAATAAAAATTAAAAATTTGAATATTAAATCTAAATTTAAATAAATTAGTTTCAGATTATAAGAAATTAAATATTGATAATCCATCTGGTTAGGAGAGGCACAATCCCAAATCAACATACAACATTTAAACATGCAAACACTACAAAAAACATCCACACATCAAATATTCCTCACACTATGATTAATAGCATGAAAAACTACGGCGTCATTAACTATTTATTATGCGATCGATAAACGAAAGCCATCTTTGGACAATCTAACTACAGTCAACCCCCATTAATCCGAAAAATTAAAAATCGAATTCCTTTCGGATTGTGAAATAATTCGGATAATGAGGGAATATAAAATCAATATTATTATTAAATAAATGATGAAATTAATAAGAAAACGCAACTACAAAAAAACTATTTATTTAAAAAATCATCTAAAGTCGTTTGTAAAGTTTTCTTTTGAATGAATTTCCGTAAATCATCTTTGACTTCTTTTAAATTTTTTACTGTATCATTGGATATTTTTTGAGTAAAGCTGTCTGAAGAAGAACTTGCTTTGATTATAATTTCAATGGCATGGAATAAATATCTTGGATGTATGTTATAGCTGTCATCGACCTTGCCATCTTCAGCGCCAAGTATAACATTTTCAACAGTGTATTCTTCCTGACACAGTCTAATTATGTCATCATCAGCAATAAT
>MQRK01224084.1:22868-38046 GCA_001938485.1 Girardia tigrina | reverse complement strand
GAAGACCTTTGTAAATTTGAATTGCGTAAACGAGATGGAATTCCGCTCATTAAAGTGTTCTTAAAAATGAAAGGCGATTATTACCGTCTTCTGTCCAAAACAACGTGGAGACACGGATTCCCGTCCAATCACTATGTTTCTTATTCTCTGAGTCCCACTAAGGATCACACTATCCCGGTGATATGTCCATTGTGCTGTCAAGTATTTAACATTTGATATAGAGCAGCCAATTGCAATTCGTTGTATCACCTTTGGTGGGATCTTCAGAGTTGTCAATATATCGGTTCTCCTCTTCGGCTAAGTTCCTAAAGCACCCACCTGAAGAGTGTGCACCGACACCGTGGTTTCCGGCATGGCCCGACGGCAAATTTCCGCCAAGTACTGGTAATGGTCCAGATTCCTGGTGTTACTGTTGGCCATGTTCTTTTTCGTATCATATGGACACTTTACATCAATTAGATATAGGGTCTTTGATCCCGGCACATAAACTTGCAAGTCGTCTCGGTCTTTCAAAGGTGCATATTGGTACTCCTTATTTATATGCACTGTGCAATCAAGATACTGAGTGATCTGCTCTCCTACACATTTGAGGACTGAGTTTTGCATATAATTCCAGAAGCCCTCACCAAACTGACACCCAGTCAAGACGTGGGCAAGTGTTTCCTTATCATTGGGATACCTACGACAGTGACCCCTGTTCCTTGTACTACCTGGGCTGTAATTAACAGGGACTGTGTAAGTCATCGCCTTGTGATAGAAATACCACTCACTGTAATTCAACCTCCCACCATAAACAGCGACGTGGAAGCTAATTGTAGAAATCAAACTTCTTGCAAATCTACCGGCACTGCTTTATTTCGTCCATTTGTGTGTCCAGGATTTCTCTACCAGTCTTCTTAAAGTCCTGGACACACTGTCCTTCAGGAGGGGCTTGAGAAGTATGATCTCGTTTGTTTCATCTCTTATAATCTCCGTCTCCCCATTCGGAAGTCTTATCTCCCATACAAGGGATTGGTGGAGATGGAGACATATTCCTTGTTCATTCTGCACCAGATTCACATCAATTTGGTGCAGTTTCTTAATCTTATGTATGACAAACTTGATCTTCATCCACCAATTTTTGATCTTCCCCGAAGTGGTTCCTGCGTTGAGCCAGTCCAATGCTGCCTCAATCGACAATAAGTTCCACTTTCGGGGACCTGTCGCACCTCTCTAAAGGGAGAAGACCGCTGAGTCCATAGTCACCGTATCACTACACGCAATCATCTGAAAACTATGGGTCATTGATTGAATCAAGTACTCAGCTAGTGTACAAATCCGCACAAAAATAACGTGATATAATATTGTATTGTCCTCAAGGATCAAATATAACAATGTCTAATCATCTTAAACTGCTTGCAATTTGTATTGAATAAAAGCCAGGAAGAAAATGATGAATGCAGCAGTAACAAAAAGATGAAAATATCTGTTATTATGAACATTGTCTATTTATAAAATACATTACATACATTATTTAACATTGTCTATGTATGGGTGTATAGTTTTTTACTTCTTTGAGTGATAATTTACAATCATTATGGATAAATTTGTTATTCGCTTAAATAAAGCGAATTCATCAACAACCCCATCGCAATTATCCCTTTCACCTGCTCCAGCGTTTTGGGTTGTATCTGCGGCATCGACGTGTTCGTCATAGTAACAAATCAGCTCTGACTATGGCATCCAATACCGGAACAAAATTAAAAACTGGGATTTCGGTATTAATTTTGTATGACATCGGTTTACCGGTATTGATACCTGTATACAACTAATAAAACAAAATTGTTATAATAAAAAAATCTATTTCAAAGTTAAAGAAAATAAACAGAAAATAAGAATATAAATGTATTTGAAAAATTATAACAAGTATAGGAAAATATTTTAAGCTGTTAATTATTTTTTGATGTAAAATGTCCTCAAGAGGCACAAGGTATCTAAGCTATCATCTTTTAAAGAAGATCTTATTTTTGTATTTATTCTTGCGAATGTAGAAAATATTCGCTCAGCTTCTACACTAGTCGTTAGAATAGTTTTTAAATACTCATAAATTATTTGTAAATTAGAACCTCGAGATCCATTTTCTTCGAAGATTTCTATCTCCTTCTTAGTGGTTTTTTCTTAGTTGTTTGGATACAGAGAATTAGGCATTATATTCTCTTCTACTCCTCTATTTATTGTCAAATCCAACTTCTCTTTTAATAAAGACACATTGGAAGTTGAAGTTATAACAACATCCGAATCTAAATTTATCTCAGCATCTGATTGAGATAAGCTCATTAGTGACAAAAGCCGGTGTATTAAACTCATAATCACGTTGATAATATTTCTTTTAGTTAATTGTTCAATATGCATACCGAAACTTGAATCCTGATTTTGATGTCCTTTGTGCAAATATTGCAAAAGACTAGAAAATTTTTTTCTACGTTCAATTACCGTTCGTGTTAATGACTCTCTTAGCCGATTACTCAAAGAATCTTTCCCAAGATTATCCATCATGTAAGTAACTTTATGCCACTTTCATTATTTTCATTTTCAAAACTCATAATTTAACACCACAATTTATTAATTTAACAACAATTCACATATTTAAACAAATATTTCTGTTAATTTAATTATCACGCCACAAATTAATGTATTAAATTCCTTTCGATTCAATTTTTAAAATCTAGCAAATTTATTAAATAATTTTCACATTAAAACTAAAAATTTATTTTAAATTTATTTAAAATTGTTTCATAACTTCTATTAAAATATATAAATTGTTATGACTGTAAAAATATTTTTATTTATAAATGATTTTCTTATCATTTTTAATTTTAAGATATTTAATAGATACATTAAAAACATATTTTTTATTTTTAAATACGTCTTTAATTTTTTATGATTTTCTTTTATTATATCATTTTTAATTTTTAAAATATTTAAAAAACACATTAAAAACGTATTTTATTTTTAAATAAATAATATTTTATTTTTTAATAGTTGCTTTATTATATCATTTTTAATTTTAAAATATTTAATAAGCATAAAAAATTAAAATATTTTAACTTTTAAATTAAAAAAATAATAAACTATTTTGGCGAGATGCAAATTTAAGTTAACCCCTCATACATCATAAATATTAAGGTTACATCAGCAGATAATAGTGTAGCATCTCGTCTACATAAAGGTTCTACGGCTAACTTTATTGGTGAAAGCGCAGAAATTGTACTATATATCAAATTCAGTTCGGTTTCATTGAAGTCAATCGAAGATTTTAAGTCTATTAATGGTTTTCTGATACAATCTTTTTGTTTGTAAAAACGTTCCAACATAAATAATAGGCTATTCCACCTAGTTCTATTGTCTAAAATTAAAGACAATTCCATTCCAAATTCTTTCCTAACATATTTTTGAAGAATAGAATCATTTTTAGCTGGGGAACGTCTAAATAAGTTTACAATGTTTCGTACTGTGAGGAATATTTTAAATTTTGTATGTTGAAATTGGTTTGTGAATTTTGTATGTTGAATTTAGTATTTGGAAATGTGTTTCTCCCAGCCAGATGGAAAATTGATATTTTAGATGTTCACGATAAATAATTATTCGAGTATAATTTATATTTTAAAGTACAGCATAAGATATGTAAAAACATTAAAAATATTAAATCTTTTCAAATCTTCATATTAAAATTTAAATAAAATAAATAGTTTTAACTAAGTTTTGAATTAATTAAATGTTCTTTCTTTACATAAAATATTTTTTAAATAAAATTAATATGTAAATAAAAATTAATACTTAAACTACAAAATTGAACTTTAAAAATAAAATCAGAAAATAATGATATATTTGTTCGAATAATTGTTTATTAACAAACATTATTAAAAAATTATCAATTTAGAACGATGTCGAATGACGAGAGTTTTGCTGAGAGTTGTCCAAAAGACAATTCTGATTGTAATGAAAATAAAAGTTTGAAAACCCATGTTGGTGTTCTTAATACGTACTTTTTTAATAATATGGCATATATCGTCTATTAATTCATTTAAAAAGAAATTTAAAAAATAATGGCAAAATTTTATAATTAAGAACGCCATTAAAATCAAATTTTATTGCAATATATTTCGGTGGATTTTCCACCATATTCAGGAATCAAATTTTATTGCAATATATTTCGGTGGATTTTCCACCATCTTCAGATTTGATTTTAATCTTGATTTTAATGGTGTTCTTAATTATAATTCATTTAAAACATCATTATTTTGAATAATTTCAAAACCATTACTATTTTCTTCAACAACATCATCACTATCGTTATTGGTTTCGGTCGCAGTCGTAGTATTTGTTAAAATCTCTTTATATTGTTTCTTTTATATATAAAACATCAATTACTCCCAATTGAATTGCATGAGTAAAGCAAAGTTGTTGATGGCTCTTTATTAATTTCCCAACTTTTTGCATAACCCAAGGTTATCCATGGTAATGCAAACAATATCTTGATCTAAATTTAGCCCGTATTGCAATAATCTATTGTTGATTAATATAATACAAAAAATCCATTAACTCGAATTAATCCTAAATTCCAAAATTTCTTTCGTATATGTAAATTTAAACATATATGTCTTCGGTTCTTTACAGATATCCATTCATCGAATGTAACGCTAAAACAAGTTCCTTGCACCCTTATTTTGGATTTTTTTATTTTTGCAATTTTTTTCTGGATAGATTTACCATATTTTAAAACTATATCAGAAATAGTTGTTGAAGATTTCAGAACTTGAAAACCTCGAACCGATAGAGATTTTCTCAACTCCACCGATGTTATAAAAGTTCTAAATGCTATTCCATCAACTGCTGTTAATTTTAATAAAACTGTCGGAAACGATTCATCATTTTAGTTGCAATAGTAACTTGTTATTTTTGATTTTTCCATATTTTGGGGATGATTAAATTCACTAGTAGATGACAAAGAAATGGATTGTTGTTGGCTTCTTTTCAATATATTAATATTATGCGCTATTCGTAAATGTGTATGAAGACCACTAGTTGAACCATCCGCGGTCTTAATTTCTTTTCCACATTTCTTACATTTACCAGACTATCCTGATTCTTCACGTAAAAATATAGCCAGATTGAATTTTTTTCTTTATACCCTCTAATGTAGGAATCTGCAAATTTGTTATGTTGGACATTTTAAGGGTTCTAAAAATTTTAAATTGTAAATTTAAATTTTACTCTGTACTGGAACGGGAAATAAATGAAATTACGATTAAGCGTAATTAATTATAACCTGAATAAATTTGATGAATAAATGTAATTAAAATTAAATGAAATAATTTTTTACTCTAAATGAATTAAACCACTTTGCTTTATATAAAATTATTCGAAAGTTCCACTAAGAAAAACTTATTCAAATTAATTGATTATATTTATTTTTATTAATTTTATTGCAAACTTTTGAAAAGCTTGCTATACTCAAGAAATATTAAAATTTAATATTTTTTAAATTTCTTAGTTCTAATACCGAAAAATTGGTATTTTATGAAACTAATACCGGTATTTCGGCATTATTTAAATGTCCGGTATAGCGGTATTCGGTATACCGGTATTGGATGCACTAGGTCCGATATATCACATATTTCGCATCATTCTTCAATACCACTCCTCTCTTCCTGCAAATCCAGTGAAAAGAAGTTATTCTTAAAACGAAGACGGTCGGAGTTTTCAGCACGACTGGTTGAAAAAACAACAGGGATAACAGAGTGTAGCATCTTGATCTTCAGAGTACTCTAACCATGGAAATCGTTTCAGTCACAAGAAAGGAAAGAAAAAGCTTTGACTTCCCAAGGTTTTGTGAATTGAAGAAAGCTGTGGACAATGAGAGAGGATATCCAAAGCATGAGTCCAGTGAAGTTCTTCGACGAGCTATGATGTTATTTCATGAAAAAGAACAGCGCGAACAAAGAGAACTTTCAGCGACAGCTCGATTGAATGACAAAGTGCTGGTGGATAAAAGATAATATTGGGTTGTCCGGAAAGTAATTACATTTTTTCCCTATAGAGGTTTAGTAGTATTTTTTGATCCAAACTTTACACTTAAGCCGCATAATCATTATATGTTTTGAGAGGTGATATAGTAAGGCATATGTGTGAAAAAGTTTAATTGATTTTACGCAGTAGTTTTTGGTTGGTGGCCTTTTCAATATGAAGAGCAATAAGCAGTATTTTCGTTATATTTTACTTTTTTTACTATAGAAAAGGTAAAAATGCTGTTCAAGCCAGAAAGATATTCAAGCCATGTGTATGGAGAAGATGTGTTGACAATACGTCAGTTCTAGAACTGGTTTGCGAAATTTCGATCCGTCCATTTTGATGTCGAAGATGCACTACGTTCTGGAAGGCTGGTTCAAGCTGGTGAAGACACGATAAAGGTATTAGTTGATGCAAACCGGCGAATAACAACACATGAGATTGCTGAGAAGTTAAAGGGTATAGCAGTGTTTAAAAGAGAAATATGCCCCCGCGGGTTTTTCGATTTGCACTTAGGGAATTGTTTTGATATTAAATAAAGATAATTTAACCAAATTTTCAGCTATTTGTCTCAAACAGTTTTCGAATATTTTAAAGGAAACCGTTTTTCGATTTTATTTTTTTTCAATAGTAAAATTCAAAATAAATCAATAACAATTTTTTCCTAATTCTTAGGAATAAAAGCCATTTAAAAAATATTACTATAAATCTCAGGTAGAAATTCGATTTTTAATAAATGAAACAAAATTAAAATCAATTTTTACCGCGTTTTTGAAGTGTCCACCGACAATTTATTTTTAGAAAGTCTTTTTTTACTCCTTTACTCTCCGGAATTTTCTCAATTTTTTTGAAGTGGTAAACATATTTAAAAAAATAAAAACTATTTTTTTTTCAAAGTAACATTTTTAAAACTCTAATTAAATCTAAATATTTAAACAAATATTTTGAATATTATCTAACTGAAATATATAAAAAAATAATTTTTCAACTGCAATTATACATTTTATTCGAAAATCCATGTTAACGACTGCAATAAAATATAACTTATATATTAAAAAATGCATGTTTGTTTTAATCATGAGGAAATGCATATTCAGATTAGTTGAACCCACAAACGAAATTCTCCAACGTCGAGAGACTGGATTAAATCATCACCCAATTAACAAGGTAGTCGTGTAAAAATACCAATGAGTCATTGCAAGCAGCATATTATAAGACGCTATACATTGTTTGCAGTGATATTAAACGAAGATTTCATGATAATAATGAACTACTGGCGATGATATCATCAAAAAATGACCTGGACTTCCTCAAATTAAAACCTTTCGTTTCCCTTGCAATAATCACTCCTCAAAAGAAGAGCTCGTATTGGTTAAGAGCTATTTGGAAAAAAGGATCATTTAGATGCTTTCAATGAGAAATTTCTTTAAGTTTGAAATGCTTCTATTGGTATCTTCTAACACAACGCGTATCAGTTGTTTTATATTCATCCTGTCTGGCAATATATGAACAGAGAGTTGCGTTTGAAGAAACATACAAAATGCGAACCAGCGTAGCATCCGTTGGATGCAGCACGACTATATATGAACCGAATTTCTCCGTGTTGACTCTTGTCAACAGGCCTCAAAGATTGTCGATGATACTCGCTCGCCAGTTCAATTTGGCATATCTAGCTTTTGACTCAAATCGAGCCAAATGTATCAACATGGAAAAATTCTTCCAAAGATTTAAACTCAAACAAAAACCAGAAATTACAATTATACTGATCATACTTTGTGCTATGTTGTCATTAAGACTGAATAAATCAAATTGTAAATTTGGTTTCTTAATCAGTATTGTGTTCGAGCACTTTTTTAAAGAGTAACGTTTTAATAAATGATGACAAAATGTGCCCACCCCTAAAATTCCAACAGCCCCCACTATTCATTACTCCTGGTTAAACCCCTGTTCTACTTTAATCTTAAATATTTAATTTTTATCTAGTTTTATTATTTTGTTTATAAATTTAAATTTAAACTTTCTAAATCTCGACCAACTACATGAAAATCAACTGACTACTTATATTTATAATTTAAACTATGTTCATCTCTTTTCCTGAAGACTTAAAATATTGAGTAACTTCGAGAACTAAATAATCTTAGATTATTTCAGGTGTCTGTCTAACTACTGTTACTTTAGTCTGAAGATGGTGGTCCACCGAAATTAATTACCCTAATTTACTGCGGATAAGCCACGGGTAATACGGGGGAAAAGACGACTTTTCGAACAATTCATGGGTACGGCTTTTATACTAAACTTAATTTTCAATAGGTATCTAATGACCAAAAATTCAGATGCGGGTTATCCGCAGTAAATTAGGGTACTGAAGATTTAAAAAATAATATTAAAAATAAAAATAATAATAATATTAGGGTACTGAAGATTTAAAAAATAATATTTTTATTTTTACAAGATAAATGTTTATTTTCGTATAAGTGATGGGTTAGGTCAACATTAATTGTTAAAATACAATTTTTCAGAACAGCCTTGCAATTTAATTATTTAAGTTTTATATCATTCTGAACTTATTAAAAATTTTGTTATTATTAATGTATTTTATAATTAGGCCTTATTTCACCTATTGGATAACCTGTGTACAAATACTAGTATTTATTGTTGGTTGTGCTTATTATGGATTTGCTCCAGTAGGCCTTAAAATAACTACGGAGTTTCGCAAAGAAATAATATTACCGAATCAGGCTATTCAAAGTGTATGTTGGCATGAATATGATAACTTGTGGCTGGGGCCAAGGCAATCTGATTTAATAAGACTTGGAGCTCGATATTCACCTTGCATGAGAATCGATGAAAATTTAAAAAAAATAATTTTAAATCCTCAAATGGAAAGAGAAAAAATGTGAGTTTTCATTTTTTTGTTTTCTTAAATGCATTAAAGTTCAGTCTATAAGACCTCTTTTCATTATTAAAACTTAACTTTCAAATTTAACAAAAACTACAGATTGTTGTCAAAGTTTTCACAATGCTCTTAATGTCATATTTCCCTCCAGCCAACCCAGTGTTTGGACCTTGTTTGATGGACTGCAAAGAGATATAGCTTGTCACAGACTGACTTTGGTAAATTCTCAGTCAGGTTGTTCAGAGGTTAAAAAGAAAAAAAATATGCATCACTACATCAGGCTGTTGCAATGGTTGTGCGAGACTACGATGTGAATGTATCAGATGATGATAAAATGAAATACCTGCGTAGACTAGCTAATTTGCAATGAATAAAATGTTAAAACTTTACTTTTACTTTTTACCATTATATATTTATTATTATTTTTTTTTATAATTTTAATCTTTATATGTATACTAAAATCTAAAGTCAAAATAAAAATCTAGTTATAAAAATCTCTAGTTACAATAAAAGTATCTCATTTCGTTTATGGGTCTATTTGAAAAAATATGTCGAATTGTCTTGTATCGAATTTTCGTGTGTCGAATTGTCCTAAAACTGATGGGATCACAAATAGGAGTTAACGGAGATTGAAGCTTTTAACAAAATGAATATGATTCAAAATATCAAAGATGAAATGCCAAGAAGAAACATCGTAAAATCGAAAAAATAATATGAACGGAAAATAAAGAAATAATAGGATCTCTAAAAAATTTTGAAAAAACGAGTTAACGTATTCAGCACGTATAAATTTGATCTAGGTATAGAGAACGATTGCAAACCGATTGCATTCAAACCAAGGTGGATTCAAAAATATTTATAAGATTACAAAAATCAGAAGATTAATGGAATGTTAAAATCAGGAGTTATTAAGCCCCTTGAATCACCAGGATACAAGGAGATGAGCTATATTTAATGAAGAATGGTAAATATCATTTGATCGTATCAAGAGAAGCTTAGGAAAAGCTGATCAAAGCGACACATAAATTGCTTGGACACATTATGATCGAGAGGACCACAAGGTCCTCTATTAAGTGACTATTAGTGGCAATGTTCGAGGAATTATCAGTAAATGCAATCTATACGCTAGATTTAAAGATGTAAATCGAAGATTTCAAGCACCGTTACAGAAACTGAGAATCACTGGCCGTTTGAATTACTCAGTATGAATATTACGGGACAATTTAAAGAACAAAAAGAAGGTTACCGATTTATGTTTATATACTCTATGGATATCTGTCTTTCTCCAATGAAATCCATTGTCAAATCAATGATTGCAACAATGATCGAAGAAGAAAAACATCGAGACTGGTCTTAAACAATACCTTTCATTGAATTTGGGATCGCGAACTCGGTACAGAAAATTGGTTTTACCACATTTAAGATATTATTTGGCTCTAAACCATAACTACCCTTCTTAAAACAACACAAGAAATAATATTCGCGACATACAGCAATTATTTAAAGAACATCAAAGTAGAACTTCAAATAACAAAAGATATGTTTCACCAATGAAAGGAAAAAGTGCTAAAGATAACAGTCCATACAATGAACACCTTTGGAATAAAAATCTAAATGTTGGAGGTATCGTGTTTGTAAAAATCCAGACAAAAATCTGATTTTGGAAAGAAATTTATCGGTCTATTCAAGGTAGAAGAAATTATAAATGATTGGACTTAAATATTATTTAAAGAAGCAGACAATAGAAGAATCCAAAGAAATTATAATAAAATAAATTTAGTATCAATAAGTTAGGAGGAAGATAACTGTGATATCAGTGCTTTTAGTAAAAAAATCTTGTACATGTCGAACATAAGTGAAAACCGGAAATAACAATCAAGAAGCACATGAAAGAAGATTTCCAATCAGATCAATAAGAGGAAGAAACCAAATGTGGTTCAAGTAATAAAATCTATAGTAAGGAGGGATCTTAAAAATGAAAATATTAGTTTTTTAATAGTATAAAAAGTGGTGTTTTTTTGAAAATAAAATTATTATTGCTCAATCTTGTGATCATTTATAATCTAAAATCTAATATTTATATATTTTTTTAAATGTCCTGAAGACTTTTTTATTTTTTTGATTCATTTTGCTGATACCAAATTTTTAAGAATAACAATCTATCTATTTACAATATGGTCACTTTCTGAGTCGAATTGGTACATTAAACTATTTTCTGAACATGCAAACCAGAGTGAATAGCATCATTAAATGGTCAAATTAGTAATTTGATATTCTATGATACTGACAGAATATTTTTAGATTTTATTATAATTTCAAAATAATCGGAGTTAGTATTTTCTTATATGCTCTTTATGCTTTCCGATCAAATATATTGATTAAAGGTTTATATTGTTCTTATTTAGTTATGAAATTTCTTAAATTAATCATGTTATTTATATTTATTGTGTTATTTTTTATTATATAGTTTGCTATAAAAGTATTTATATTTATTTCTTAATATTAAAGTCTTATTTTGTAACGATCTTTAGTAGTTTTCTTATTTAAGTTCTGGTTGTTGTATTCGTAATGATGGAGGTGGTTGTTATCAAAGTAATGAAGCATATTGTTCCATAACACTATCAACGTGGTTAAGATTTAACAACAAGACAAATAAGTCTCAGAGACGTTCGGGCCCTGTATGCGGTCAAGATCCAGAGTTTTGTAGACAGCCAATATCAATGGATCCATTTCAGTGGGCAGATGATATAACGAAATGGCCTGTATTTCATGGATATTTAATTGCACAGTGCTACTAAAATGATTTTAGCTTTGTTTAGAAACTGGTAATTTGAATAAGTCGCATTCAAATACAGCTGCACATATGCATTGTGAAATAACGGGGCATCCATGTTGTGTTGGAATCAAAGGAGAATGTATTATTACAACTCCAAGCCACTGCAGTTTTATGCGTGGATATTTTCATCAGGAAGCTTATCTGTGTTCTCAGGTTTATTTTATTTTTTTTCAAAATTTTGAGATTACTCTCAAAAAATTAAGATTACTCTCAATTTTAAGCCAACAGGTATTCGATGTTCTAATAATCCTTTGAACTCTTTTGCTCTCTCTGAGTACGGTAATTTTAGATTGATAGTCATTTGATTATCAATGTCATTTCCCGAAGTTATATTTGATGTATTATTTGATTTTAAATAAATGGATTCAACAGTATCTTTTATGATTTTATTTAAATACTTTT
This sequence comes from Girardia tigrina, assembly GCA_001938485.1. Lineage (NCBI taxonomy): Eukaryota > Metazoa > Platyhelminthes > Tricladida > Dugesiidae > Girardia > Girardia tigrina. The sequence goes on along the minus strand of MQRK01224084.1, from coordinate 25,864 downwards.
TATTAAATCCATTTTTAGAAAGCCTATTATGAAGTATGGATTATAAAGTAAAGCCTATTATCAAATGACTATCAATCTAAAATTACCGTACTCAGAGAGAGCAAAAGAGTTCAAACTATTTTTAGAACATCGAACACCTGTTGGCTTAAAATTGAGAGTAATCTTTATATCTAATAAATGCCGGAAATATTTTTCCAATAAATCAAAAACTCCTTTGTGTATTAAGGCAAATCTAGTTTATCAATTCAAATGTCACAAGTGCGAAGTCTTGTACATTGGAGAGACAAGTTGTCATCTCCGCACTAGAATTGCTGAACATACTCAATCGAGTAGAAATAGTTCGATATTGAGCCATATTAAAAGATGTAAAGGGATTATAATAAAGATTACAATAAAGATTTTAAAGTGATTTTAAATAATTTTGATACAAATTATGAAAGGATTATTGTCGAAGCATTGTTTATAAAGCATCATAAACCATGCTTAAACGTGCAAGGTGATTCATCTAATCATATTAAAGTTTTTTAAATATCATTAAAATACTTTTTTGAAAAAAAGCATGTTTTTGAGACGTATGATGTAATAGTTTTTCAACTACAGTTGCTTGCAGTTAAGAATAATGCTTACTTGATTCGTTTCAAAATTCCATATAAAAGTTGGCCATCTAAAAATAAATAGCCAATAAAAAATTATAAAATAATTGTAATCAGAATATAAAAATAACTATCAGCACTTAAGAGTTGTGTTAAATATTGAAAAAATCTCTTACCCTTATACACACCATGCATACATACAATACATACATACACAAGCCGATACACGGCTGATACACACCCGATTTATCATCATTTAAGAGTAAAACCGGCACTTAAGAGTAAGAATTTAAAATTAAAAAAAAATGTTTAATTACGAATTTTCGAACACAAGCAGTGCAACTGACCATGCATTAAGGTATATTAATAATAAATATAATTTTTTATTAAAAATTTTCAGCAGTATGTCTTACGACACTCAAAGAACGGAAAAGGACACTTGTCGCAAAAAAAAGACTAGAAAAATGTGAAAGAAAGGTTAATTAGAACCTATAATCGATCAAAGGATTTCCTCAATTTGGCAAGACAATTGGACATTTCCCAATCTGCAGCCAAAAATATAATTTATAAATATGATAAAACCGGCCTAATCTCAGTAGGAAAGAATGGAGGGCACAGGAAGCCAATAATTAACGACGAAATAGGTCAATTTATCATGGATTATGTTGAAGAAAATCCTCAGTCAACATTGGCAGAAATGAAAAGATACATGCAGGACACCAAAGAAATCAATGTATTAGAATCGACAATTTCAAGATTCCTCACGGAAAAATTGATTACCTTAAAGAAAATCAAGGGCTCCGTTCAAGAAAAGAATTCTGATCGAGTTAAGGAGCTGCGATTTGAATATGTCTGCCGATTTCTCGATGAAGGTTGGCGAATGAGTCAATGCATCTTCATTGACGAAATCGGCTTTAATTTATGGACGACTCGGAAATTCGGACGATCGAAGAGAGGATTACCGGTCTATACAGTGATTCCAACAAACGGGCAAAAATATGTCGCTGATAATGGCAATCGGAAAGCATGGTCTTTTCAAATTCATGCTTTTCAAATTATACAGTGGCAGTGTGTACCACGTCAAGTATCAGGCCTTTATCAGTGAGTTGTCAAGTAGTTTGCCCGGGACACCAAATTATCTAATTCACGATAATGCCCGAATTCATGGCAATACTATATCTAATTTTCAAATAATAAATTTGCCCCCTTATTCTCCGTTCCTCAATCCAATAGATGCTTTCTTTGCCAAATTAAAAAGGGTTACATTGATTAACTTCTTCAAATGGTCATCGTCAACATGTGATGGTGGACTACCGTGTTCTTCATCTTCAATGCTCTCGGTGCCATTACGAAACTTAGCAAACCAACGTTGTACTGTTCGTAAATTAGTGGTATGTTGTCCAATTACATTGTTAATATTCTGAGTCGTTTCTGTCGCTTTTCGACCTAGTTTGAAATCGTAGAATAAAATTATTCTCATTTCCTTTTCTAACATTTCTAAAATAAAATGAATACACCTTAAATTAACAACAATAATGTCATACTTGATATCAAAATATAGAATAAAGTTTAAGCTTTAAAGTTAATTTAAATATGAATCTATTTATTAATGATTTTCTAAATATTTTAAACAATGAATATTAAATACATTAAAAACAACACTTCTTTTGCATCAACCTAAGACTTTGTTATATATACATTGCTTATTTTATTACAAATAAGTAAACTTTACATTATTCAGGTTAAATGTCTTAGCGAAATATGTGGAATGTTAAGTTTTACTGATCCTGAGATTCCAGACCAATTTTATAGATTATTTATATCCTTGTTTCTTCATGTTGGGATTGTGCATTTGATTATAACAGTTCTAATGCAGTTATTTTTTCTACGGGATTTTGAAAAATTGATTGGTTGGCTACGTACGGTCATAATTTACATACTATCCGGAGTGATTGGAAATTTGGTGTCAGCAGTATTTTTACCTTATAAAGTCAGTAATATTTTATAAATATTGTATATAGATCACTGATAATTTCATACTTATTTGGTTTAATATTCTTTCAACTAAAGGAAATTACAATGATTAAGTACAAATTTTTTGAAACTAAATCTAGAAAAAACTAAAATGAGAATAAATGTTTAGATAAATAATTATTATAAAAATATTTACTGATTGTTATACGATTTTTGAGGGAAAATTTCGTGTACCATTTTATCATTTTCATCGTAAATCGTTAAAGTTGATGCCGGATTAAAATTCTTTTTATTTATATCAATAGTAGTTTGTAATTTAATACAGGGTTATCATAAAGTAACTAGAGTTTTAAAACCACTTTAATATTTCGTAGAAATAGTGGAAAACACAAAACAAATTGAAAAATGTATTCAGTTATATTTCGGATT
>MQRK01224084.1:10266-21706 GCA_001938485.1 Girardia tigrina | reverse complement strand
CATAAATCCGAAATATAACTGAATACATTTTTCAATTTGTTTTGTGTTTTCCACTATTTCTACGAAATATTAAAGTGGTTTTAAAACTCTAGTTACTTTATGATAACCCTGTATTAGTAGAATTCCGGATTTATGCTTTGTTCTTTACTTGGTTTCCTAAAAATTTACTTTAATTTTGTCACATCTATATGACAGGGCTATCGTCCTGATAACAAAACGTTAACAAAAACAAAAAAAACTGATTCATAAACGTTACCCTAAGCAAGAATTACGTAGTTTTTTGATAAATTATTTCTCATATTTTAAATAAAAATTCAGTTATTATTTTCTCCACTAAAATTATAACTTTTGAGAATCGCTGTTTTGGAAATATCCCGGACCTTTAGTAGCTGCTTAGCCTACAACTCGCTATGACCCTGTTTAAAAGAATTTGTCAGCTTCAAATTCGTGAAAATGTTATAACTGCAGGCTTATGTGTTTAAAGTGTTTCATACAAAATCAAAAATATTCAGAGTTTTATAATTTCATTTGGTGCATGTATATAATTTTTTATAATAAATAATTTTTCTACAAATACTTAGTAAATTGATTTCACTACAACGCCAGAATTTTATGAAACTTTTTAATAATTGGGAACATTTCATTTCTCCTCCCATCATTTTTATTACGATAATTTCTTCTCCGATCATTTATCCTCTTGACATTTCTCCTCTGATGTTTCTTCAACAACTTTTCTCCTTCAATCGTATATCATCCAGTCGTTTCTTCTCCAATGCTTATATCATTTAAGAAATCTGAACTTAAAATTATCTCACAAATATTTTTTGCTGCTTCTCCGTTTAACTATATACAGTACCGCTCAAAAGTTTTTCACACATTTGAACATAAATCTTATTTGAGATCTTCTGTCTGAAACATAAAATAGTTTAGCAAATCGTAAATATGTATGATTAAGTGTTTTTTTCATACTAATGGAGTTTTCATACTATTTTTAGTTGCTTTTCTAGGAATTTCACTATTGCAGTAATAGAGTGTATTCAACCATTATTTCTTGTTTTACGATGCCAGTTAAACGTTTATAAATAGAGATAAGAGCCGAAATTGCTGCCTAGTATCCACAAAAGAGTATGGGAGTGTGAGGAATGTTTTGAATTGTTGTTGTTTTATATTTTGTATGTTGTATGTTGATTCGGATTTTGTCTCTGCTATCCAGATGGCTGATTGGTATTTTCTTTGATTCTTAATAATTGAAAATAATTTATTTTTAAAGTAATTAAATATTTTTCAAATGTAATATTTAGATTTTCGTATGTAATATTTAATTTTAATTGTAATTTTAAATCTTAATATATTAATTTAATTGGTACTTTTTTAAAATGTTTAGATTTGATTTTAACCAATTCGAAATTTGATAATTAATTGATAATATAAATATTTTCCATTGTTGTAAAAAAATCACGATGAATCTCATAAATATTAATCAAGAAAGAATGTCGAATAGTGAAAGTAATTTGAATAATTGTTGTAATGACAATTCGATTTGTGATATTAATAATTTTTCGAAAAATAATATTGATGTTGTTAATAGGGAGAATTGTCAAAGCAGTACGATGTTTACAAATGTGTAATTCATAACATTGTCAAGAAAAAAAGAGAGACGGGGACAGTTGCAGATCGGCCCAGATCAGGACGTCCGCGCATTTCCACAACAAGAGATGATCGCACCTTAGTTTGTCTTTCATTACGCCACAGATTCTATTCAGCAGGCGCTCTACGACATTTGGGGAGTGTTCCAGCCTCAACCTCAACCATCAAGCATCGCCTTTTCAATTCTGTCTTCAAGGAATGTGTGTCGACGAAGAAACCTCCTCTAACATACCTTCACAGGAAACAGTGTCTTCTGTGAGGCAGAGGTCGAAAAAAATGGACTTTAGATCAGTGGCGATCTATAATATTTGCGAATGAGAGTAGTTTCTCACTTCATCCAAATACCACACTCGTTTGTTTGTTCGTCGTAGTATTAATGAAAGCTATGCATTGTCTTGCATTTTACTTTCACTCAAGTGGCGCACACCAAAGTTTATGGTCTGGGTTGCGATAAGTGGAGCTGGGGTTGGACATGTACACCGCTGCAATGGAAACAAAGCAACACGTCTACCGCAATATCCTAAACTATTATGAGGATTATTGTCAAATGGCATCTTGGCTCACAAAACCAATTTAATTAAAATATGAATGGACGAGCATGGAGTACAAGCCATTCCTTGGCTCATCTGCAGTTCGCATTTTAGTCCCATCGAGCAGATATGGTCATATTTGAAGCGTTGTAAACAAGAGAAACACGCTGACAGTAAAGACTCCCTTTGGCAAGAGTTAAATCGACTGTGGGTCCTATTATCCCCTGCATTTACGTGATGTGCCCAATAAGTACTCGGACTACCTATGATAGAATATTTTTAAGAATTATTTTTGTTATCTTGACATGCATAAATAATGATAGGTTATTGGTATATTTTTTTGTTTTATTGGATTATTCTTTATTTGTTTTGCAGAGCGCCATTTCAAAATTTTACCTGAGTCATGCTACATCAGTAGAATATCGCAGTGTAATTAAATTCTTCATTTTGCGAGTTGTAAGAATGAAAAACTTTTAACTCAATTGATGGAAACTTATGTATATACTTACCCTTCCAGCACTACCATCTACCATTGGGTTAGTCAGTTTAGACATGAGCGAGAATCAGTGTTTCATGAAGAAAAGTGTTGGCGCCCATGTGAAATTTCTAACGAAAAGAAAGCGGAGTGTGCCAGGATTGTGAGGGAGGAGCGACGAATTACTACAAGAAAGCTGTCGGAGATATTGAATGTGAGTAAAGAAAGCGTGGGAACCATTTTGAGTGATTTTGGAATTCAGAAATTGGCATCCAGATTCATTCCATGCTTCCCCACCATGTTTCCCCACCAACGCGGAATTAGTGATCTTATTCAAAAGTGCAGACGTGCTCGACGTAAGCCGCGTGATATCCACTGTTGCTATTACAAGATAATGCTCCTATTCACAAAAGTACTGAAACAATGGAAACAATTTCTAAAAGTGGATTTGTGTTTCTGGATCACCATCCATACAGTCCCGATATCGCACTAAATGATTTTTACCTATTTAGTAACATGAAAAAACATTTGAGAGGCCAAAAGTTTGAAAATACTTATGACCTGCGTCAGTTCGTGGAGTTCTGAATGGATTTCCTGAAGGCGCAGCCACAAATTTTCTCCAAAAATGCTTTCTTGGAACTTGTGGATAGTTGGGAGAAGTGTGTGGCTCATGAACGGTCTTATGTTGAGAAATAGTATCTTTATATGTTAAGTTTTCCTGTGTTGTAATATGAGGCTCCAATTATTTTGCTTTCTTACTTAGTCCGGGTACTTATTAGATACACCACGTATACGACGATGTCGAATCTAGGCCATGTAGTGCTTTAATTTCAGCCAAGGGAGGTACAGTGTTCGCTTTATAAATCATATTTTATAAAACATTTTTTTCGCTCATCGACTGATCGTTTCGAATAGTCAGGTTTTTTGATAATTTTTATATTCAATGTTTTTTAAACAATCGAAAATTTCCAAAAACAATTATTAAAAAAATTCTTTATTATTAAAATTTTAGATATATTTTAATTTCGTTGTTTTACTTGACAAAGAAATTGCTCAAAATTCATATCTGCAATTAAAAAATTATTATCGTCAATTTCTCTGTTTCTGACAATTCCATCAATGTTTGATGTGGTTCTTCCAAATTGCAAACCGGAAACCCGCTATCCATTTCAAATTCTGTCCGATAATTCACTTGATAAAGAGCATTTCAATCCCAATTAAATCGAGAATATCAACTTTGATTTATCAATAAATATTTTTAATGCTTATTTAAAAATGAATATTTTACGAATTTCATCAGGAGGCAATACACATTTATAATTACATGTATTATGTCGGAATATCATTTTTTCATGGTTACACTGGTTTTGTTTGGCGCTATTACAATGTTTTGCTTATTTTTGAAAATTATTAACCTTTCTTTATGCAAATATGTGAAATTTTACCATCATTCCAAAACTTTTGAGCGGTACTGTATATTACCATGTTTTACTTAACTTGCTTTGGGTTCTGTCTGTCTTTCTGTTTGTTTGTGATGTTTCACTTTTCACACGCTTTTTTAGACCACTTCCACTCATCCGATCGTTCTGAAATTTTTTATGTAGGCTTCTTCTGCCTGACATTTTGAGATTTTAGCATCTCTGCATCTCAAAAATGCTCTAATAAATTCAAATTAATTAATTTTAATTTTATATGGACTAAATTAAAATATAAAATTTATCAATTATAAAATTAAATCTTGGTATACTACTTATAATAATAAGTAGTATAATAATACTACTAAAAAATAAGAAAATAATAATAAATAAAAAAGTTTTAAAAACCACGTTTTCATATGGACTAAAAAGAGGAAAATAATTTTATACCTAACCAAAAACGTGGGGCATAGAAATAATCGATTGTTACTAAAAAAGCAGTAAAGAGGAAATAGCAGTTACTAATAGCAGTAATTCAGAAATCCGCCCCACGTTTTTGGTTAGGTATAAAATTTCTCACATGTCTAAAAAGTAGGTCTTTTTGTACTACTATTGTTCAGGAACTCTGAGTTGGCTGTTTTGTTCCCATTATGAGACCTTAAAAAGTTTTTTTGATCAAATTTTCACATTATCATTTATTATCATCGAAAATGAATCAGTGTGCAAAGTTTGGCTTAACAATTTCATACTTGATTTTTGTTATATCGAAGGCGAAGGTCACCCCAATAAAGGTCGTTTCTATCCCCAGATTGGAACTCTTAGCAGCTTGTCTAGGAACGAAACTGGCGATAAAGGTTTCTCGAGCTTTGGAAATGAACATGAAACAATTTCGATTTTGGTCTGATAGTGAGGATGTGCTGTTCTGGATCACCCAACACGGTAAATTATTTAAGACTTCTGTTTCAAATAGAATAGGAGTGATTCAATCGAGAATCGAAGCAAAGCAATGGAGTTATGTATCGACTAAGGAAAATCCAGCAGATTTATTAACGAGAGGAGTTGAAGGTGACAATGTGAACAATCTGAGCAGTTGGTATGAAGGACCGAGATTTCTATATGATGATGAGGAGGAATAGCCAACTTGGAAACTAAGAACCAAAGAAAAAATGATTTTGAAAGGAGAAGAGAACAAACATTGATGATCGGAAATCAGGTGAAAGAATATGAATCAGTTTGGAGAGTAGACTGTTTTGAAGTTTCTTCATTCTCGAGTGGGAAAAAAAGATTAATACGAATGGGTTAGATGAGATTTGTTACCAACTTGAATTAAAATCTAACAAAAATGAAAGGAGATTTATCTGAAACAGAGATCCTAAATTTAGAAAACTCTATGTTAAGAACCGAACAAAGAAAAGAATTTTTGAAGAAATAAATAATCTGAAGAAGGAGAAAAACGTGTCTAACAAGAGCAAGTTGAACGGATTTAATACCTTCTTAGATGAAATGGGAGCTCTAAGGAGTAATTCGAGGATCGAACTAGTGAATAGGATAAAATACTAAACCAAATATCCAATTTTGTTGACAGCAAAAATGTGGATTACGAAGTCAATAATTCGTCAAATTCATAAAGATCTAAATCATTACGGAGGCATAAACTATGTGATGAATCAGCTGAACGAAAGATATTGGATTATTGGAGTGAGGAGAGCCATAAGAGAAGTTTTCGACCATGTCAGTTTTTTCAAGATTCTTAGTATTTATTTATAATTGTTCAAAATACAATCGATCAGTTTCCAGAAAAAAGATTCATATTTCCATTCGCTATTTGAAACGTAGTTGATAGTGAATGATAGTTGAAAATATTTTATTAATTATTGTTCGATTATAAAGACCCGAATTATAATTTGATTATAATTTTGATTTCCAATAATGAATTACTATGGAATACATTTTGAACTTGATCGATTTTCGAATACTATTTTTGAATCTGGATTTAATGGAGAAAATTATTTAGTAGATTATTTTGTTGGAAAGTTCTCTTGTATTGCGTTATAAATAAGGATGTGATTTTACTATTGTGAGAAGTGGTTGTAACCTCAATATCAGGATTCATTTTTTTAACAGCAAAAATTTATTTATATAACAATTCACATATTTAAAACAAATTTTCCTGTTAATTTGATTATCTCGACCCAAATTAATCTATTAAATTCTTTTCGATTTAATTTTTAAAATCCTGAAAATTTACTTTATTTTCAAAATTTATTTCAAAGTTTATTTAAAATTGCTTATTAAAAATATTTTTATTTATAAATAAATGTTTAATATTTTTGTTTTCTTGACATTTTTAATTTTAAGATATTTAATAGATACATTAAAGATATTTTTTATTTTTAAATAGATATTTTATTTTTATGATTTTCTTTTATTATATCATTTTTATTTTTTTTTAAATATTTCAAAACACATTAAAAAATATTTTATTTTTAAAAAACGTTTTTGATTTTTAATAGTTGTTTTATTATATCATTTTTAATTTTAAAATATTGAATAAGCATATTAACAGAAAAATATTTTATCCTTTAAATTAAAAATAATAAATTATTCAGGCGAGATAAAAATTTAAATTAACCCCTCATAACTATATACAAATATTTTTAATTATTAATATCATTGAATTTTACGGTCCCTACACTAAATTATTTTATTCTAAGTTATTTTATTTTTTAAAATCATCATAAACAGAGAAAAGATTCCTTTTGTATTAACCCATTTACGCCGGCTGTCCTCGTTTTAGGACGCTTGAAAAAATAAACATTCAGTTACTTGAGAAGAATGTTTATATATTTTTTCAAGTTTTATCACGTCTATACAGGGCACCCCTTTTTCTCAATATTGGTTTGAAAAAATATTTTTTTCTGAATATGTTATAAATATAATCTAAACCACATGTTTCTGTATCATTTTACATCATACCCTCTCTAGTTCCTGGTTAGGCGTTTATGGGTTAAGATTCTTAGAAAATATGTATTAAAAAGTTTCATAATGTCGCCAAGATTTTGATAATAAGTATTTATTACAACAGACTGTCTAAAAGTTGGCAGTTAAATTTAAACCCCGATAAAACGAACTTCAAGGGGCTTAACAAATTGTTTGTTATTAAATGGTTCGTTATGTCGGGGTTTAACTACATAACAGTGAATAGGGACTTACGAAATTTTTCATTATTAAGGGGTTTTCATTATAAATATATCGGGGTTTAACTGTAGAAATATATTATCAAGGTATTTTCTTCAACTGAAGATAATAAAAAGTAAATTATTATTTGAAAATGAAAAATAATTATGTTGTTTAAAAAAATTTTGTATTAAAGCAATTATACTTTAACATTGGTCAACAGAAGTTTAATAACGCTTTAGGTTTTGACTAAAATTTCGATATGATCACGAGTATGTTGGATCCAATATTAAATAGTTTACCGAAATTAAGTACTTTTCAAGGGAAATTATTTCTGACTTTAAATTAAATCTTTTAACTAAAAAATAATATAATAATAGCTACCTGAAAAAGATGATTTCTAAATCATTTGTTTTTCAATCTGAAGACAAGTAATTTATTTTAAAAAATATAATTTATTTATCCTATGTTGAACATGTTTATTAAATTATTGATTTATTTTATGGAAATATATGTATACAGGTAGAGGCAGGACCAAGTGGATCATGCTTTGCTTTTCTTGGGATAGTTATTATCGAATTATTGAAATCATGGAAATTGATAAAATCTCCTTGGAAGGTTTTATTGAAATACTTTTTTTTCACCCTGTTTCTATTTATTATTGGCTTACTGCCTTGGATTGATAATTATGCACATTTGTCTGGCCTTATTTCTGGAGTATTATTGTCTTTTGTATTTCTTCCTTTTCTTGGACTTCCACAAGATAAATCCATAAGCAATGATATAAACAGTTGGTCTAGTCGTCAATTCAGTGAATATAAAAGAGCTCAAAGAAGAAAAGCTCTTATTTGGAGAATTTCAACTATGCTGTTTTCTGCCTTTCTTTGGCTTATTGGATTTTCATTATTGATATTCCAATTTAAAAATCAACCGTTTATAGATTGTAAATGGTGCAAATATCTTACATGCATACCAATTGCAAAATCGTTTTGCGACAATATGGATGTTAATGTCACTGCTCAAACTCCGTGTCTTTTATTTGCGACTTAACTTTATTTTTTTATTATTTTTTAATAATAAAATTTTTGAAGATTTGATGTATTTTTTAAGTTACTTTCATTTATTTCAAAAATGCTTGTTTAGAATAACCCGAACTACGTTGTTTTCTGAATATTCATTTGTTAAAACAGTATTTTAAAAACAAACATTAATTCTGAATATTTAAACAACATATACATTAAACAATAATTTTATTATCGATTAAGATTTTATTAAGTTATAAGCATATTCTTGAACTATTATTATTTTAAATTACTTAGTTAATTATAAATTTTCTTTACTTTTGTTAATTATAGCTGTTTTCCTGATATTCATCATCATGTTCCCCTTGATAAAGTCTACCAAAGTCTATTGTGTTGAAATATCGTGAACCATTGAAAGTATCTAACATTTCCTTGATATTCGTAATAAGGAATATTGGTCTGGCGGTTATTTGGTTAAGTTTCTTGAAATCCAAACAGATCTAATCTCCTTTATTAGTACGCACACCATTAATGTGTTCCAAGCTGAGTGATATTTCTGAATCACTCTTGTTGCATTCGCTGCCACTCCCCAACAACATAAAAATTTAATAAAAATCATTAACTACAAAAATAACTAAATATCAAAAATTTCATTCTGCAAAAAAACAAATACCAAAATTAACCAAAACAAAGATTTTAACATTTTGTTTCGACCCGGCAACCGGTTAAATCGACTGTCACGTCGATTGTAACTACAATAGGGATGAAACAGGTTGAGCATAATTATTTGACGCTTGATCTGTCAGGTTAACACAACTCACACACAATCCACAGACAGTCAAATTCTACCTCACAAGCAACAGCACTGTCATACTATATACACCTCAACTGCAATTGAGAACGCAGTCGTACATAAACGATGATAACATGATTGAGGCTCACATCTCAAGGCACATGGTGGCAATGAGGAGACCGAAATTGTGAAACAACCAGAAACACGCGCACATTCCATCAATTGTGTACAGTTTTTCTTAGGTGTGCACAAAATTCTGCGAAATGTTGGGTCGAGATCCACGACGCTTGGACAACCACATTAGGTATAAAAACTTTGTCTCAAAAAGGCTTACAGCCTTCTGTCCCTTCTTTCACATCATTGTCTGACCAAAATCACAAACCTTGCACAAATATTAAACCAAAACGAAGCGTAAGAACAGTTAGAAAAGGCAACAATGACACTAACGACACCACGTCAATAAGATATACTTTAAAACCAACTCCCTGAGCACAGCACTTTCGTCGCAATATTTGACCACTCCTTCATAGACTAGGCATCAAAATTAAAAACATTCACCTCAAAAATACACTACACAACACTCAATCATCACCACCTGCCACCACATCAAGCAAAAACTGTAACCGCTCCCGCCAGACTTACCGTCGGCAGTCGAGAAAGAATTTTCAGCACTCGAACAAGACGGCATCGTACGCCGATCATCATCACCTTGGACTACGCCACTCCACATTGTAAAAAAGGAACGGTTCTGTGCGACCCTGTGGAGATTAAGACTTCTCAACGCAGCCAACGTCCCAGAGCGCTATCAACTCCCATTATTAACCGATATTTTCCACTGAATCATATCAACTACCGTTGTCTCCACTAAGTCGTTGTCACTAAGTCCCCGTAAACCCAACAGAGATCGCAAAAACAGCCGTCACCACACAGTTCTGCCTCTTCAAACACATCCAAATGCCGTTCCCTCTCCGTAACTCTGCGCAAACATTTCAATGATATATAGATGAAATTTTCAATGATTTCCCTTTCACACACCTCTACGTGGATGACATACTCATCGCCTCTTGCAACAATAACGAACATACTCAGCACCTACACCTTGTTTTCTCACGACTACATTAGACAAATCTGCTGATCAATTTGGAAAAAAGGCTGTTTCTTCAAAATTTTAGTAACCTTTTTAGGTCACACCATCTCAGACCACGATCACTCACCGTTCGTACATCGGCTGCAATCCATCCAGTCCATGGCACTACCAAAAACCGTATCCGACATCCGCAGTGTTTTGGGAATGGTAAATTACTGCCACAGATACATCAGTGATTCCTCCGCATTAACTGCACCCTTCTCTTTTGTCAGCTCAGGACCTAAGAAGCAGATCATACAGCGATAAAACGAGCTCAAGCACTCATTCGAAATGATCAAGGCAACATGTGTTACGACACGATCTTCAATTTAGTTTGAGCACCCAAAGAATATGGAAATAGTCTAACTCGACTATTCCTCAATATGTGTAAAATCCAACAATAAAGTCCATGAACCATAGAGGCTTAGAGGTCTCATGCCGGACGGAGCACGGGTCCATTCCATCACTCTAGCACCTTTTGAAGCCGCTGAACCTTTAAAGAAAAAAGAACTTGGTTAAAAAAATCCTTAATTAACTTATTAGAATGATTCGGAGTGAATCATGGAAATCCGCTTATCTCCGCGGTAGGCCCTGAATAGATCGCAGCGACATCCTGGATAAACAAATGTCAGCAGTTAAACACGAGGCATTCGAGAAATTACCTGAGAGGCATCGCAATCAATCTACACATAAATATAAATGAACACGCCAGACAATTGCACACAGAAACCCGTTTAACCGATGGTCATCGGAGTGGAGAGGACATCCTGGAGAAACGATTTCCGCTGAATCAATCCACCGACATAATCCAGAACCAGATAGCAGATATCTAAAATAAACAAAACAAGCCACTCCGAAATGATTACTTATGACGAACTACTGTCGAGATATCTGTGTAACGTAACAAAAAAATAAAGATAAATGTATAAAACTTTTATTTTTACAGAATATAAATAAACATATATAACAAAAAAATCACATACGAGCGAGAGAGAACGGCATGGATAAATCTCGATATCGATTAGTGTTTATTGTTCAAAAGTTTCAAATGAGCGATCTTCTGTTGTAACAATGTCGATGGAAACGTCAGAGAATCATTTGGTTGCACAATGAGATTTTGAGGAAAATAGATTATTTGAAGAGGAGCACTTTCAGGGAGAATATTGATAAATTGGTTTGCAGAAAACTCCTTTACGAACCGATTTTACAGGAAAACGCTCCGCAGGCAATATAGTATAATTGTAAACAGTAATAT
>MQRK01224080.1:4521-25856 GCA_001938485.1 Girardia tigrina | reverse complement strand
CATGACTTCTTTTGTCGTAAAAAATCTGTTAGATAAAGAGGTGCGTCGTATTAAACGTTTTGAACGTTCCGACAATTTATGAGGTCTGCCACTTCGTTGAATGTCTTCGTAACTTCCATATTTTTTTAACAACTTTTGAATTCCACGCTTGGAGATAGTTGTGTGATATAAACTCTCCATAATATTCTTAATTTCAGCTACAGACCGTCCTTGTCTCTTAAGCGACACAATGATTATCCTGTTTTCGATGGATATTCTAGCATAAACCATTTTAATCTAAAATACCAAAAAAACATCAAATATGAAATTAATCTATAAATATTTAAATTAAATACAAGATTATGATCAATTTTAATCATTTTAAACAATGCAATTAAAATAATAAAGACTTTTTCACCGTTTTATTGAGATATATTGAAATTGTTAGGGTGCGAACTTACTTATGAACCGCACTGTAAATGGTTGAAAAAACTTTTTTTTAAAATATTTTTTGTGTGCTGAGCAATTTGAATCGTAAATGTTTGGAATTAATTTTGAGAAATTATTTTAGTTAATGTAAAAATTTTAATAATTATTATGTAAAAAACATTGCAGTGTATTTTCCTTACAAATTTTCCATTTTAAATGTCGAATATTTTTTCTGACTTGTTTAAATAATCACTTATTGTACGAAGTCAACATTTCTTAAATAAAGCTTTCAAATTGTCGTTTTGAATATTTGAAATAATTATTGATTATTTGTTTGCCACAGAATATTATGGTTGTGACAAGCTGCTTTTTCGTTGCTTTTGCAAAAACTGATTGTCGTTTTCGGTTCTTTCATCGAATCAATCGCATCGATTAAACCGATTAAAAATAAATAAAAATTGACACGATTTAAATTTGATACGTGTATCATTCTTTCATTATCATTCACCATAATACGATCTAATTTTCGCAGTTTTCTCCAGCACAAAAATTAACAAAATTCTTCTATTAATCGCAATCGGCATAACGATCTGCAACGCAAAAGAGAACTCGGCCAAATTATTGGTGTCAAAATCGATAATCAATCCGTATTTGGTGGAAAAGAAAGACATAATGATTCTCTATGAAACTTACAACATCGGATCGAGTGCCGCATCAGATATTGAGCTGAAGAATGAGAACTTCCCTCCGCAATATCTCGAATTCGTGATGGGCAGGCTGTAAACGCGGTGGCCCCATCTGGCCCCGAGCAGCAATCTGACCAGCATCGTCGTCATCCGGCCGAACAGTGCCGGTTATTTCAACTTCACAGCGGCTTACATTAGCTACAAGACGAATACTACAAGTACGTTACCCTCTATATCAAACCCTGGATACTACAAATGTCATTACAACTCTTTTAGATCCACAAATAAAAAGTTTTTAATTTCTTGAGGAAGAACAGAAACCAGGAAAATTAATAATTTTCAAAACATTCTACTTCAACAACAGAATCCCGAATTAATATGTAAAATGAATGTAAGTGATAAAATCACGCCCATAAACGAGTTGATATCAAAACTGGCTGGAAAAACAAATATTTCAAATAATTCGAAAGTTGTAACATGTGAATCTCTAATTTAACTATCTCTAGTATTACCTTATGGAGATGCTTACTCGAAATGTGCAATATACAAACTTATGGTGGTGCAAACATGCTAATTGTGTCCTTATTATTGTATCTTATGCAAAAAATATTTATCTATTCCCGCTACCAGCGTTCTTTCTGAAAGTGTCTTTTCTGTAACAGGAAATATCGTAACATGACAATGAAATTGTTTAAAACCTAATATTGTCGAACTGTTCACATTTTAAAACTGTAATTTTTAATAAAATGTATAATCTAATGCAGGGTTTTTTAAGGTTTCCAGCTGGGTGTAACCTAAGAATATTTGGGTGTACAGTATAACATTTATTTTTACTCAAAAATTGTTACATCATACATGCACACTTGATTTTAAGAACAAAATAATATCTTATACTTATTAAATAATTATACAATTATAAATGACCTTGTGTATGACCGTGTATGTGTGAGAGGGAGAGAGAGTGGGTGGAATAGCAGTATATGTATTTTAATGAATCCATGCTTTACCTATAAAAAGCTAAATTTTTGGGTGTACATCGACAAAAGTTTGGTGTACATCGTACACCCAAAATGGCCTTAAAAACCCTGAGCTAATGCATAATTGTGGTATTATTATTGTATATGTATAATGAGTAAGGAACTTAAAATTTAATGTGCAAAGTTTCTGAAAAATAAAAGTATTATTAAATAGTATTTCATATATTGAATAAAAATAACAGTTTTTTGTTTTAAAAATATAAAGGTGCACCGGTTTTCAAAAATCAGTGTACCACACAGCACTGTTAATAAATAAATAAATCTAGAAAGTTGTAATAATGTAAGTAATATTTTAATAACAAACTTTAAACATTTGCTAATAACTGTTTTTAGTTTAATTTTGGCTGGTAAATACATAATAAATTTAATTCAAAATTACTCTTAAGAGTAAAATCAAAGAAGAGAAATGGATGAAATGTCCGACATGTGGATGTATTATTAACAAAAACGGTGGTTGCAATTGGATTAAATGTCCGCAGTGCAAACTTGAATTATGTTGGATATTGAAAATTCCACGATGGGGACCAAAAGTAATTTTAATAAATTATATTTATTGTTGCAATTTATAATTTTTTTTCAGTAGACTAGTATTTATTGATTCAAATATTTAGAGATAATAATCTCATACTATTGATTTGAATTTGTTTATTTCAGATTCATCACATACAGTATACTGTTTTTAAAATGCCACCCTTTTGATTTTTATTGATTGTGTCATTGCGGGACCAATTATTCTCGAGAGACAACTCATGCACGCACTGTTCGGCCGTATTGTACATCGCGGATAATCCCGACACAATCGATTGATATTTCTCGTTATTTTTTTCAATCAATTTTTGTAGAGGAAAAGCGATGCCATTTTTCAGAATCAGTGTTCCGGTTACGATTTTAAGGTCCCAGGGTGTTTTCAAGAACGAATTGAGAATGTCGAAATAATCGGTGATAAATTTCACGTAAATATTGTCGGGTTGAAAGCATTTGCTGTAAAACACGATATATTTTGACATTTACGATGATGATTCGTGTCGCTTTATCGATTCTGAAACTAAAGAACCAGCTAAATCCACTAAGCAACAATAGTGAATTAGAGCTAATTAGAATTAATGAATTAGAGCCTTTACTAATATTATTCAATCGATTCAAAAGATTACCGACACAAATTTGACACATCTCTCAAACAATCGTCTTAGTTCAAAATCAATGACGAAAATTTACTTTGACAACATTTTAATTTTCAATTATTTCCATATTTCCTCGAAACAACACAAATAAAAGAACTACATAAAAAGGATTTTCTTGAATCATACTAAAAAGCTATTTTTATACAACAATCACAATTTTACTATAAATCAAATCTTATAAATAACAATTTTTAGTTTATAAACATTTTGAAATTTTCTTTAAAAATTTTTATTTTTATAAAGGAAAATTTAAATATCTATCCTGGAACACTATTAAATAAAAGTAATACGATTTAAATGAACTTTATTTTCCTTAACAAGAACGTTATAAATTCATATCTTTTCAACGAAATTTTGATATCACACCCAACACATTTAAAATAATTTATTAATGACATCAATTAATTTACTAATGCTTTTATTCTGTTATTAAGTTCATTCAATAAAATAAAAGCTAAAGCCTGAAACATGCAAATTCTAAATCTGTGTTATATCTTTGCAATAGATATACCTTATTTTTCTGTGTATAAGACCCCTTTTTGTCAAAATTTTCATGCTAAAAAACAGGGGGGTCTTATACACGGAAGTAACAAAATGCCATCATTACTGTACGTATATATACGTAAAATCGCAATGATGATTCAAAAAGACTAACTGGTTTTGATTTTTATTTTTGTCAAAAATAATTTTTTTTGCTATTTAGGGGTCACAATTGAGAGTCACATTCCATATCAAAAAAATAAAAACAATAAATTAATGAAAGTAATAAAAATAAATTAACCTTTAAAATTTAAATATTAAATCAAAGTAATTGATTTTCATCAATTCAAATATTTTCTCTAATAAAACAGTTCTGAAGAGTAATTTTGATATGCCAATGTAAATTATTTTAGTGATATTCATCATTTTTTTTAATTCCGAAATTTCTATTTATTTTTTAACAATTCAATTGACTATTAATTTAATTCTATTTCGTTGATCGAAAATGTCCGAGATTAACAAACGCGGCTCTTATTCTGCAAATTTTAAAATAAAAGTTATTCAGTTTGCCAAAGAGAGTTTTCTGTTGCAAGAGAGTTTGGATCTCCTCCAACGAGTACCATGATCAGGAAGTGGCGAAAAGACGAAGAAAAGCTTTCAAAGCTACCCGAAGAAAAGATGCAACATGACTAAATCTTGAAAGAACGCTCAAGAACTGGGTTCAAAGTCAAAGGATGAGTGGAATATCTGTGTCCACAAAAATGATCATGGATCAAGAAAGGAGAATTGTCAAAGAGATGAATGAAAGCAATGAGAAAGAAGGAAAAGTGGAGGAAACAAAGAACTTCAAGGGTACAACTAAGTGGTGCTTTTTATTTATGCAGAGGAATGGGTTGAGTCTGAGAACGATAACTAAACTTGCACAGATGTCAGCAGAATATAGGAGAAAATTTATCAGTTTCATTCTTATGTGATTAATTTACGAAATAAAACGAATTTTGAGCTCAGTCATATTGCCAATATTGGTATACTTGTATTACAAAGAAGGTAGTGAAATCCATGCTTTAACATTTTTTCTATCAAAAATTAAAATCCTGTCTTGATCATCAAATCCAGAATCTGCAATTAAGAATGATAGGGACACATGTGATTCCGCCAGTAGCAGAATAGACAGAAAATCTTCTTTGTCGGTTTTAACACTCGGTAACGATACGGAATTGAAATTCAAAATCGATTGATATGAATACATATCAAATCCGTATTTTGCTAATTGTCTCGCGGTATTTTTAGGTTTGAAACTCTTGAGCGTTTTGTGGTAACCAGCCACCTCTCCTTTGAAAGCCGTAGTTTTATCAGAAATAAATCTAAATTCTCGTATATGATGGAAAAATAAATTCAACATTTTAATTTTTTAAAATAACTTTTTATAACATTTACTTAGACTTTGGAGTCATTGTTAATGATAATATTACACTTCGTAACAATTATTTAAAATGACTTTATGTTTTTATTTATTAAAAATATTTACATTTTTTTATTAAACATCTTGAAATGGAAAAATTAATTTAACAAAAACATTTATTTAAACACGAGATGTTAATTTATTAAGTTTCCATTACATATCAAGACCTTTGTCAACGTTGATCGATATGTACGGATCAATTACATCATTTCATTATTTTTTGTGCTATTAATTTCATCGTGAGCCTGCCATATTAATTTTTGTAATTCAGTCATATTTTTTGGTTGATTTTGATTATAAACAATGTCACTCAGCTTTCCAAACATTCTCTATAATGTTTAAGTTAGGAGACAAAGAAGGAAAAGATATAGTTTGAAATGATTAAGTTTTCATGTAATTCACTGTTTTCTTAGAGACATGCGAACCACAATTATCTTGAATGAAATTAAAATGTGCTTTGGTATTTAATTTCATGCATGGTACAGAAAAACCTTCCCATAGGTCGATATACTTTTCAGAATTGAGGTTTCCAATAACTTCTTTTAGAGCCAATAAACCATTTGTCATGATCATTTCCGAAAACATTATACCTGCCCCACCTATTTGACGGCTACGTCTATACAGAACTTTGTCTTTTCTTGTGAATGTTTTCCTGTTGAGAAAATAATGTTACTTGAATATATTAAATAATAAATAACTACCAATTATCTCCACCATCTAGACTAAATCTTTTTTCATCTGAATATACAGTATTTTCTTAATCGATATTGTTCTCTAACCATTCTAATGCACTGTTAATTCTTGATTTTTTATGTTTCATATAGATAAAAATATAGATAAAGATATCTATACTTAAAATCATGCTTTATCATTTAATTATTAAGTGTTCTTCTAGATATTCTTCTAGAATCAACAATTATCTTATTACAGATAACTTTCATTATTTTTGTCGATTGCTCTTTTCATTAATAAGGATTTACTTTTATCTATATTATAGATTCTATAATATATTTTGGACCAGGTTTACATTTACAAGTTTTACTTTTATACTGATATATATGTGGAGAAAAAGCAATCGATTTTGACTCTGGTTGTTTTACTGAAGAGGAAAATTTCGGCGGATTCAATCGAGTTAATTTTGATTTAAAAATAAATCTTCTAGGTCTGATTTCACTTCTCAAGCTATCGCGGCCATGAACCGAATTAAATTTACTGACGCAGTCCGAACACATGATGGCTGCAGCGATTTCTCGATTTGGCGTCGCAAGTTCGAAGCCTGTCTGCGACATCGACGAAACAGGGGCGCTACCGATGCTCTTGGACGGGCGCGCGTTTGATCTTTTTTCGGGGTTGGCGAGCGAGGACCCGCGGAGCTATGATGCGGTAAAGGCTGCACTTTCAGAACCATTCGGGCCCGATTCGCAAGAGGCGTTCGTGAAATTTATACTCCTCGATCTATTCTCCCGGTCGAATCGATCGCGATCTATGTCGTCCCTGTGGCGGTCCGCGACCGTCATCTGCCTTGTACTGGTCTGCATTTCTTGATGGTCTGCCGACAGAAGTGTTAAAACATCTTTTGTCGGAGGTGGGAAACGAAAGCAAGCCCCTACGAGACCTGATCCCAATGGCGCAGTCACTTCTCTGCGTCAATACGAGAACAGAGAAGGTGGTCGAACCATCAAGCGGCGGAGTGGTGGCATCAGCATCGAACGTCAAGTACGGCGTCAATCAGACAGTGTTTTAGATGCAACCGGCGCGGTCATCTGCAACGGGACTGCAAGGTGTCGTTAAAAGTGAAAGAGGGTCCATCACCTGTTTCAAAATTCAAAGATCAACCGGAATCAGTGGACGGTCTTAAGCAACTCCACGAGATTCTTCTTTTCGGAGTGAGAAGATCGATGTTCCTAGCTAGAAAAATATGTTGTCCGGGCAAGGTGTCAGAAGACGAAATCAGAGCAGTGTACATCAATCGACCCATCGCCAATTCAGTGGGAGAAAGAAGATCTCGGGGTAAGGAAATCGTGGATCCGAGTTACTATGGATGTAACACACGTTGGGGCAGCAAAATTCTTTACCATAGTGGACTGCAGTCCCGGGCGCTTTATGATATGGTGCCAAATTACGACGGAGAGTAAAGCGGACATCTGTTCTGCGATGAACAGCGCCCGGAATGAATTCGGTCCACCAGAGGAAGTAATTCTCGATAGCTTTCAGAGGGTCAGGCATGTCGAGATTGCTAGAACGAGTAGGTATCGCAGCTCACTTCAGATGCGTGAACCGTCTGAGCGGAAAATTGTGGAACGTGGCCAAAGGACTATTAAACGAATGATGGCTCGGAGTAACAGGCCTGTGGGTGAGATGGTTACGCGGTATAATGCGACACCAAACGCAAGAGGCGTCATTCCCGCCTCAAGCATCTTTGCACACAGACGAAGGCTATTATTGCTGAAGGCGTTCAACCTCACTAACATCAGTCGTAGTCGAGAAATACGAACTAACGGATTTCGAATCGGAGACGAAGTATTTGTGAAACCGGCACCACCGTATTCGTACATGTCGCAGTGGAGAGGCGCCACCATTACCGGGTTGCATCTGTCACATCAAGTGGAAGTCGACGACAGACCCTACCTCAAAAGTCACGTGTGGTTGGCCCCACCCGCAAAGAGCAGTGATGATGTCGGTCGAATCGAAATCAGAGAAATGGGCGATCCACACGCGACTAGTGAAAGTAGAGATCGGGACGGGCCACAAGCCGTGGAAGGCGAATTAGAAGAGCGAGGAGAGTCCGGCGGGGCGCCACAAAGAGCTATTTGACGTCCAGTGAGATTCAAGCCAGTGTCTTTGATCGGGTCTGTCACCAAATTTTAAATTAATTTTCCATTTTAACAAATTTAAAATATTACAATTATATTAAAAACTAAACGCCGTTTTTCAAAATTTATTTTTGGTTTTATAATTAATTTCGGCGGATTACCCGCCATTTTCAGATTACATTAACAAAAATCGGGTCTGTCACTCTACTCAAGTGATGTCTGTTTATGTGCCTTGAGTGCAAGGGGCGTGTGGAGAAATAGCAATAGGCTTTAATTCTGGTTGTTTTACTTAAGAGGAAAACTTTAAACAATAATAAACAATTTATTTAAATAATAAAATTAATACATTTTAAACATTACTTATTAAGATTTGTAATATATATGATAATTACTCCAATATTTAAATAAAAATAATAAATATTTTAAAAAATCTTGCAGAAAATTAAAATGTTGAAATTATTTTTCCATCAGTATACATGATTGAGCTTCATTGATGACGGATTGTAATCTCCTAATTCAGATTTTAATGAGAAGCCAGCAAGTTGAATTGAAATTTCATTAGGGAAATTGATTTTATTATTCAAAATATCTTATTTTTAATTTGTCGAAAATAAAAGATATTGCTGATATTTCAATTTTAATTTCATTTCTATTTGGTTTATTTAATTTTAACTATTCACTCAGTTTAGTTGTTCTTATTTATAAATATACAGGTATTTTCTTAAATTCTAGATTGAAATGAGTAATTTTGAAAGAAATTTTACAAGGAAATGGAAAACGAAAGGGTTGAATTATTTAGAGATTTCTAAAAATTTGGCGATTAATCTTTGTCGGTATAATAAGAAATGATATCTCAAAAAAACAAAAAATATGAATTTATCAATTAAGAGGACAATTAAACATTACCAGTCAAATTTTCAAAAAACTAATTCGTCGAAATTAATTTCAGAATGCAATTTTGTTCAATTGTTCAACTCGGACAGTATAAAGACATCTGAATGATGTATGTTACAAATATCAAAAATTTACAGTAGAAGTATCGTTATCAAAGAAGCAGAAGAATGGAAGAATCGATCATATTTCTAGATTGATTAGTGGAAGCTACAGTTGGGAAATGACAATATTTACGGATGAGAAAAGATTGGACAATGTATAAGAGGTAGTGTTATGGTCTGAATGATGGTTCTGTCTAAGAGACTTATTTCATACAAAATCATAGAAGTAAAAGTCGTATTTCAAGATTATAAGCAATTATTAAAACATGATGCTATTCCAATCATAAAATTTAACTGAGGTGCTAATTTCTACATTCAGGATATCAATAGCAGGTGTATAAAAGCAAACAAACAAATAACTTTATGATAGAAAGTAAATTTTCTTTGCTTAATTGGCCTGCAAAAAGTACAGATTTTAATATTAATGAGGACATGAAGAAGACAATATCCGACATTGTTTATGATGGCGCTCAGTATAATAATAAGGGAAAATTATACTTATCCATCAAAACTGCTGTACACCTAATTAACTGATCTAGAAGACATTGTTATCGATTTGTATAGGTCAATAAGAAGTCTACTATGCAAGATATTAAAAGCGAATTTAAATCTGTTTAATGTCTTAGAATAAATGTTACTGTTTTAAAAAAATATCGTTTTTAAATATGCATGAAATTCAATTTTTCAATAAACTTTTTGGTAATAATGCTTATGATGAACTTTCGGCTCCATGAATTTTTTTAATGAAGATTGGATATAATATCAAATAATTTTTAAAGATATTTTTAAAATCTACTACTTTAAAAAATAATTTTAAAAAGTATTAATACCTTTATAATTTTCTTATTATTGAAAATAAATTTGTTTTGAATCGAATTATGTTTTTATCATAGGCTCGCAAACTACTAAGCATGCTATGTATACACTCTGTTCTGTTTTTTTTGCTGTAAAAGTACTTCATTAATATCCGCAAAAGAATAAATATGGATACTTTCCATACACTTAAAAAATCGCATAAAACCTGAACAGTATTTTAATTAACCAAAAATCTCATAACAAAGTAAGAAATATCATGAAAAATCATGGAAAAAAAGAATATATAATTTTTATAAATAAAAATTCTATTGATGATTCAATAGTTCTTTATAAAGATTTTATATAAATATTCTTCTCATCCACGTGAGAATTTCGAATTATTTATTATTATTCTTCTGGTGATTATTAATAATATTTGATATTTTTATGTTGTTATAGGGAGAGGGAGATATTTCTGGTGGATGCAAGTGTGGTGTTGGTGGTAAATTATGTGATCCACGATGTCTCCACGGATGTATACCTGAAAAATAATAATGAAGAAAATTAATTAATTAAAAATAATTTTGCATCAGTTTTCAATTGTTAATTTATTCCTTTGATAAAAATTTTAGAATTTTTCATGTTACGTTCAAGTTATATTTTGAAGAGTTTATTGATAAATGCTGTGCATATAAAATAATGTATGATATTTTACAAGAAATTTAAAAAATGATGGCAAATTTTTATTAAAATCAAATTTTATTGTCGCAATATATTTCGGTGGATTTTCCACCATCTTTAGGCTGAATTAACAACATTTTCGCTGTCTTATATATAGCAAAATGATGATTTTATATATTTATCTGGCATAGCTAATTAAATATTTTCAACAAATTGGAAGAGAGACTTATTTAGACGGATTAAGTGATTTACTCAATAATACTTCACAAGTAACTCTTTCCCAATATTTTTTATAATTTCTGCACAATATTTTATTATTTAGTAAAAATATTTTGTATAACTGTTGATTGATTTTTAAAGAAGATATTTATTCTAATATAGTTTATTTTATCAGCCTTGCAAATTTCCAGGTATCAGTATCCAAGAGAAAGTGGTCTCATGGGAAAAATAGCTCAAAATTTGGAAAAGATAGCTGAAATATCAACTAAGTTAACATAAAACATTTGATTTATTTCAAACTCATCTAAAATGAAAAACGAAGATAATGTCTGATTAGAAGAGGTTAAAGTCGACACTAAGGATGAAAACAGCAGCGATGAATATGAAGAAACAGGGATAACCAAATGAGGTTGAAGATTTCCAAAAAAATCATATTCCCTCAAAGATCAAACGAAGACCACAGTTCCTAGTGCCAATAATCCGTAAGTGACGTTTTGATTTGCAAACCATTGCACTGTTCTCAATAGATCATGGTGAAACAGGAATTGATTGGCCACCATATTAGCCCGACAAAACTTATGCTATTAGGTTCTGTAGGTATATCATAAGGATAAATTTTGCATAACCCCTCTTAAATCAACAAATGAGCCTAAGGTATTATCAAGTCCATGAAATCAGATTTACTTGAAAATGTATTAAACTTTGAAAGTGGCCTTCAGCATTGTGTGACTTCTCAAGTGTGCCATAAAGGGTTATCAATCCTGGAGCATATTTACAATCCCGGGATTTCGGGATTAAAATTCTTCCAATCCCGGGATTCAGATTACACTTTGATAAGTTTATTTTTACAATAAAAAAAGAACAAATAATATAAATATATTCAATCGAAAAATAAAAAAATTAATAATTAGATAAAATATCTAAAAATTACATTTATTTGTGACATAAAAATCATAATCGCGAAAAATTTAAGTGTAGAAAAGATATTCTTCTTGTAATGGTTTAATACGTATCAGTCTTTCTTTTTTGCTAACTGCGCTTGACGGTTGTGCAGATATTGAAGGACAACTGATGCTTCATTGTACCACTTCTAAAATTCGCTTGTGAAAAGATTTGGGAAGCTCTTAGCTACGAAAATGAGATTGTGCCTGTAGGTTCTGTTGAAAAAAAAATTATTGTAACTTCTGCAGTCAAAAACGTAGTGTCGTTTCTGTAGATAGCTGTAACTGCTATTTAAAATGATTTTAGTGTCGAAACGTTTTTCTTCATGATTTCGAAGTCTTCATCAGTCAAACGGACGCTCGTATTCCGATCAATGAGAGCTTTTTGAACAGGGGACTTTACAATTAGCAGTCTTTTTCAATATGTTAATTAACCCAACATGTTCTGCAGTCTAGAATCAGAGATATGTCACGACCCTCTCGAGTGTAAACATTTTTTAAAAGCTCGTGAGTCCCCAGTGATTGTTAAGGCCCAATCACAACCCACGTTAAATTTATTCCAATTTGGACGATATTATATATATATAGGTCGGACGCCTCCTATCTTGCCTGACATCTGCCTAGCAGTGCCAAGCTCAAGGGGCCTTTGGGTTCAGTTAAAGGTAGGATAGGCTGTGGGCCCCCCACCTGGGTCAGTATCGATAGGAGATGATCTCAATATGTTCAGCTGTGTATGCCTCTGGTGAATGTCTCACTCATGCCTGTCTGTACGTTAACACCGTTTTTAAGCATAGAATGACTGTCATCGCCAAGGAGGGTTCGCAACACTGTAGTTCTTCATGACTTGCGGCCGCGCTATACGCTAATCTACTTGTAACATCAGGAAGTGCTGAACATTTGTTATGAGTGGCATGTTGTACCATCACCACATTTAAGCCCCACGTATCGTATCTTTGTTTGTGTTAATTTCTCATACCGTATCAGTGGAGTTTGTTAATATCTATTCAAGCCAATTCGTTCGTTAAGAGTAAGCCTCCTATTTGATTCTGTTCGATTCTATTTCTACTCTACCCTATCCAACTGCTATCAACAACAGGTTTACTAATTTTTAAATCACGTTCAGCAGTGATGCCCCGTTATACTAATGATGAAAGAAAATTTTATTTTAGCTCGTACAACTCCCCTTATTTACTCGTAAATCGTAAAATCCGTGATAGAATTATATCATTGATTACAATAAAGTCGCTCATAAAACTGGTAAATTTCTAAGTTCAAAATAAGTAAAATTCATTAAATACATTTTTACAAAAATTCATTCGTAAGATTTATTCATAAAATTATAAGACAAATTAAAATTATAGAACTGATAAATAAATCGGTAAGCGAATTGGTAAATAAATTCGGTTCGTAAGATTTGAGTCAATTAGTAACTTAATAAGTAAATTTGTAGGTTGATTCACTGCGAAACGAAATTTATAAGACCAGTTGATGGTACAAGAGCGGGCGCAGCAATTTTGTGGCCGCGGCGGGCCGGCGACGGGGGGTGGATTGCGGGACGCGGGGAAATCAAATTTTGACGCTCATCGGTTCTTATTTTCGGTGCGTAATAAATTGGGGCCACAACCAGTGCGGTATTCGCTACATCCGCCTTGCCGTTGGCGGTCGCATCGAGACATTTGACATCGAATAAACACATTAGGAACGCGATGAACGACAGCTCATGACTCGATCCGTAATCGATTCTCTGTGGATGACAGATATATGACCTTCTAACAGATACGTCCCTACCTCTTCGGCTTTGATTTTATCATTTTTGTCGTTAAGGCGACCGAAGAGATAATTATCCACCAATTCCAACAGATTCCCATTCAACCATGAGCAACACTTCGTGAACGCTGTGTTCCCGAATCGCCACGGTCGATCGATCGGAGGAAAATCATCGATTTTCTCTGTTAAACACTTCAACAGCGAAACGAAAGATTCCATACTCTCAGACACATTTATGGCATCCAAACTCGATCCATCGACAATTAGCGAATTGACAACTTTAATGAAACTGACGATCGATGAGTACGCCTGACTTTTTTGCCATTTTATCATCAGAGTTTCTGTATCGATCTTTTTGATGGGTTTCATTATTAGCAGGAACGAAAGATTTTTCAAATATTGAATTTCGTTCAATTTATTTGTTGAAATTCAAAAATCACTAACAACAATTCGCCAAATATTTATTTCATTCAAAATTCCCTTTTAAAACTCCAAATCCATTATAATTCGACTAAACAAACGAATTAATGATAATATTCAAATAATAAAAAAATTTCAATCAAAAAAATTCAATTTTTTTTACATTTCCAAATATGAAGAAGTGGAATGAGAAAATAAAAATCAATTCAGAAATTCGATAATAAAAAAATGCAACATAATAAGATGATTAAGTTAAAATTAAGACTGCAACAATTGAAATGTTTCAAAAAATGTCTTTTTACTAATTAGTTTGATTTCCAAATTAATAATCAATTCACCAATCATTTATTGTTAAATCATTCTTTTCCTCCATTTTTGATATTTGATTTTCAAGGAGATCAGTGATTAAATTTCAATTTGAACTTTCAACGCAATAGGGAGAATTCATCATGATTCGGGTTCATTTCCTGTCAATTTATTGATCTATCTCTAATTGCAATATTACAACATGACACGATCGAAGTATTTTTCTAAGACAGCGCATTTGTTTTCGAGTGAATTATTTGTTTTCAAAATCGATAACGGTGATTCGTTGTCATCTTCGTTGTTGTTAGAAATATATTTTTCTTTTTGATTATTGAATTCGTCTGATGAGTGGAATTCGGTGCGACAAATATTACAATTGAGAGCCGACATTTATTAGAGGAAATCAAAATATATTTTTTTATTTAAATTAAAGCCCATCGCGAAACACCAGTAGATAAAATTAGTTAGAATTTGTACGAATTATATGAAACTGCAAAAGAAAATATAGCAAAACTTTGCTAAAACGCATTAAAAAAAACCTATACTATGTTTTAAAAAAAATTAAAATTAAATATATTTAATTAATATTACGATACAAATTAAATTATTCCTAGGGTTTTAAAATTCCTAAATCCAGTAAAATTCATGATAATAATTAAACCATTCATAAAATTCAATTTTAGTTTTTTATAATAATTCGAAATAATTCTTAAATTCATAGCATAATAAGACCTAAAATAATAAAAAAAAAGTATTTGTTTAAATATTCTGAAGGTCGCAGGCGTCGATTTGAACGTTTTCACCCCACATCGGTGGGTTATCGTTTATACGGGAACTAGTCAGTCCCGACATGTCATCTATCGATATCGACTTCAAGTCGATGATAACCAGTTGATGTTCGACGCTGAGGTCGTTGTTCGCGGCGGGACCATCAGTCTCGGTCGTGAACTCGTKGTTTCGCTCTGCCGGAAATCCGTTCGACGCGGTCGCCTCCGATACATGGTTTAACTGTATCGATCCCGCATCAATGATCACTATGACAATGTGACCGTTCTCAATCCTGATCGATTTACTCGGCTGAAGGCTAATCTGGGACATTTACGACAAGGAGCGGCGGCGATGACAGCTGTAACGACGACTCTACTGGATCTACTTTACAATAAAAACGGTGTGGAAATTAATCATAAATTAAATATTCTGAATAATTATTAATAACTGAAAGAATATCGGTATTAAGTACGTTTATTTAGACGAATAAAATTAACAAGATTATCAATAAAACAATTAAAATTTGGTTGGTATCCGAAGGTCTGTCGGAAATTCATTGCTTAATCAGTGTCTGATGATATTCGCCAGTCGACGCGTCTGTAAGTAGAAGCGTTCGGTCGTAGGTCGAGTTATGAGTTCGGGACGTCTGTCGGTACGGTGAACTCTGCTTTCAATGTCGCTCGGGAGATTGCGGTTGGTTTCTAATAGTTGTTGTAACGGTGAACGTAGGTTTAATTTGTTTATAAAATTGTGCGACTTGGTTAAAAATGATTTCTCTTTTATATTTCATCTAGGTTGTCCTGTCGTCTTCGAGTGACCAACCAGGTTCTGCCAACCAGGTTCGTCTGAAAATTCTGCGATGCTGGTTGGTCGGGCTGGTATGTGTGTCTCTAAAAATTTTTCAAAATTTAAAAAATTTTTTATTTTATTATAGGATCTGAAGCTCGTGTGTCTTTACACACTCTCAAGTCTCTGAAACATGCCTGTTGCTGATTCATGGATGATTCGTCAGCTGACGATTATTTTCGGATTTTGGGTTGACTCATGGTAAGATTAATTAATTTTCTATTTTTCTTAATTAATTGTTTGATCTTTCAGGGCCTATAACTTTCCTCGGGGTGGTCCTACGACTTCACTGATTTCAACCACGGATTGCCCGCGCGAAAATCTTTCGTGGGGGGGTCGCTTGACCCAGTAACTTCATTAACTTTAGGTGACTTTGTTATTTTTTGTCTGGTTTTTAATTAATTTTCTTTCTTTAAGGGTAAATAACTTCTTTCGAGGATTCGCTGTCATCTCACACGCTCCGCCCATGGTTCCGTCTCACGAGGGGTTACGCGGAGGGGGTCGATTGACCTCTCAGCTCCAATGGATAATTCGGTAGTCGACTTTATTAATTTTTGGGTTTATTTTAATTAATTTCTTATTCTTTTAAGGTTTACTACCTCTACTCGCGGGTTCTTCAGACGTCGACGGGTCGCTTTCGTGGACCCCCCTTGCAGTACTCAACCGGGGCGGTTGCTCGTCCCCTTTATCGTGTGAGTTTTTATTCGGCTCTTTCTAGTTTTTTCTTTATGATGTATTTTTAGTTCTCCTGCGGTGTTTTCGATGTCCCACCAGTCCACGAGAAATTGGTGTCAGCCTCGGGGTGCGATCGGGCCGATAACTGGAACTTTGAGCCTTTTGAATGTCATTGTTATTATTTCGAATATATGTATTGCATGGTTATTATTCTTCAGTTTCTTTCGTTTGTTGAATGTTGTGTTTGGTGCTCTGCGTGCCTGTATATGTCAAAATGGTTTTTCGACCGCAACAGATATATAGCTGGTCATGTTATTCTCTCGTCGTATGTAATTAATTAAAATATCGTACTTCTGCGGTAATCGTTTAAATAATTTTACAACCTCTCGAGCTTTTTTCATCACTTCCTTTTTTGTATCCTTTTGAAAATACTTGAATCTTACAATAAATCTTACTAAGTTACAAGATTATAACAAAAAATATTTACTACTCTTTGGTTAGTAGCTTAGTAAGAATTAAAAATAATTTTTTAGCATTTTGGATAAAAGAATTATTTTTAATTCTTATTAAGAAATAAAGTAAGTTTTCATAAAAAAATGAGAAAAAAATAACGAAACCTGTAATGCCGGGATCATGAGTTTGGAACCCTTAGTGCCATATCAAGAATTTAATTTCTTGAAGTAAAATATTTATAAGTTAAACACTCAAAAATTGATAAAAATATAAACATTTCATATTGATGCTAAAATTTGCATAATAACAGTAACATGCCTACCGAACGTATGGCATTTCATTCTTTTAAGCTCGCTGGTACAAATTCTCGTATTGTTCAGAACTGTCTTGTGATCATTACATTTCTGTTAAGGTGATACGGACTTGAAAAAAGCAGTCTAATGCATTTTAATTCTAATATTTATTTATTCGTTTTTATCGCAATTTCCATACTGACAATTGCGATTATTAATTGGTTATTTCTGTGTGGATGGATGGATGAATGTGTGTCCGCAGCTTTAAGTCGTATCTCCTCCTCAACGAAGCAATATCGAGGGCTAGTTCCAAAAGCAAATATGCTAAGCAAGTTCGGAGGATGATTGTGGGCCAAAAAATTCTCAGAATTCCTTCCTGGATTTCCCGGAAAAGCCAAAAAACCTCGAAAAAATGCAGTTTTTGGCCTATATCTCGGCAACCAGACCACTTAGCGACTTGAAACATTTACCAATCAATTCCTGCAATAATTTAGAACAATATTGCCGAAGAAAGTTTTCAAAAATATCCTTTCGTTCGGTCACAAAAAAATTAATCATAGTCAAATACTGATATAAACATTTTAATATTTGGGCACCGAATAACATTAGGAAATTGCGCTTAAATTGTCACTAGACTTTTTATTAACTTGTTTTATTCAAAGGACTTGTCACAGTCGACATGGATCAATTTTGGGGATCCGAATTTTAGTATCCATTTCTGTAATCAACTATTACATGACAAATCTTTTTTTTAAATAAAAAAATTTTAATATGATTAGATAATTAACTTTGGACATTTAAGCATGGTTTTAAATGCTTTATTAATAATTCTTCAGTAACTATCATCCAATGATATGGCATTTGTGTCAAAAATTTTCTTCAAGACTGTAAATTCAGTTTCATAGTTAACTTTATCTCTATTTTTGCATTTTTAGCGTGATCGAGAATTAAGTTATTCCGGCTTAATTGGGTGTGTTCAGTTATTCTAGTGCGGTGATTACGATTTGTTTCTCCAATGTACAAGGATTCATGCTTGAGACATTTAAATTGTTATACTAGAAATACTTGGACACCTGATGGAGTTTATAATTTATTTGAGAAATTTCTTAATACTTATGAAGATCACCCGCAAATTAAAATCTGAAAGAACCTTTTTCATGAAACTTTTCCTCAAATCACGCATACCTTCAGAAAATCGTTATTTTAAATTTATTGTTTCTATCGCATTACTACTATCATTAATGTTTTCATTTTTATTGTTGGATTTTTCATGAATTGAATCAATTGTATTTTTTATCAAATTATGTAAATAATTTTTATTATAATTATTATTTTCTAATATACTGTTAAGATCAACAATACCGTACATAAATATGATGATGCGATAGGCAGCAATACTTTAAAAGCTTTTTTGATAAAGTATTCTGTTTTAAGATTCAGCTAAAATTGAACCAGAGATTCATTCTGAAATTTGTGTTTTAATGATAATCACAAGGTATGAAGTTTTTTTTCTAAATACTTGTCAATCTAAATTCATCATCTTCTTTGTCTATAAATGAATATCCACGCAAAAATGTATCCACGCAAATTTTGGGAAAGGAATAAGTTTGCAAAATTTTAGGTAATCAGATTATTAAAATTAGGGTAAATTATTTCTACATAACAGACAAACTGAGTGAATATATTAAAAACGCGGTAAAAATAAGCACTTTTGAAAATAAGAAATTTGAAAACATTTATAAAAAAATGTTGGAACTGGACAGGAAGCCGTGTCTCCGCGATATTTTAGAAAGAGAAGAATTGTTTTTCATTGTGCATGTCGGTTGAAAAGTGCTTTTCATTTTATTTTTATTCAGCGGAATCCCATCTCGTTTACGCAATTCAAATGTGGCGATATCCCAACCGAGAAAATGATGACACGCATCTTTATCTGCCGGGAAAACTTCGAGTGATAGCGCACTCTTTATCGATGTTATGATGAATTCAGGCACCAATTATAAATTGTCTGAACAAATGACTTTCAGTTGTTCATCTTTATATTGACCTTTAACTTCATGTCCGAATTTTTCCCACATTTTTATTATTTTTGTCAATTTATTTTCTTTTTTGAAAACTTTTATTTGACAATGAAATTGAAATTGAAAATTGACGATTGTTCACAAAATTTTATTTAAAAAACTGAGACAGATTGGCGCATTTTTTAAGCTAATTTTTAAAATTGTGATAACAATTCACAAAATTAACACACATAAAAATACACATTCATCCAATCAATTATTTACATTTCATACATTCTTTACACACAATACATATCACATTCATACACACAAACACAAACATACTTACATTGCCAGAGAAAAGATTCATTATATAAAAATGAGACAAATGAGGCTCACCATTAATTATCGTCACTGCAGTTTAAATTACATAATCAAATATGAATATTTTTCAATCATTCACGAACAAAGATGTATTACTAAAATTAAAACCCAATCTGTCGATAGTTATCAATCGATTGAAATTGATTGAAAGAAAAAATTGAAATGGGTTTAAAGCACGAAAAGAAATCCAATTATTAATTTTATTTTAAATTTTTTTTAATTATTTTCTTTAATTTAATTATATTATTTAATTTATTTAATACTTTATTTTTTTATTTAAATTGATTTATTTAATTACTTTTTTTTAATTATATATTTTATTTATGAATTCCTAAAACTGGCAAAAATGTTCGATCAAATCGGCAATTCTCCGCTCCAGGCACCTTTATTCATTTTATGTGGTAGAACAATTACATTTCGTGTTGGATTTTTGTTAGTGTTGAAATAATTTTAGATTAATTAGTTAATGTTTTGGTATATTATAAATAAAATATATGTATATAAAACACGGTAAAAATTTACACTTTGTGAGGAATGTTTTGAATTATGTGTTGATATTATGCATGTAGAATGTTGATTCGGATTGTGCTTCTCCTATACAGATGGATGATTGATATTTTCTTTGATTCATACTAATTAAAAATAATTTAATTTTAAAGTAAAAAGATTTTTAAATAATTATTGCATGTATTATTTATTTTTAATGTAATTAAAAATTTTAATATATTAATTTAATATGTTCTATTTTTTAAAAAAATGTTTAGATTTAATTTTAACCAATTAGATTCTTTATAATTAATAATTACTATTAACAGATTTTTATTTATTGAATTTAATTAGTTTGAAGGCAGAAAAAATATTGATCAAGAGAGATGTCAAATAGTGAATGCGTTTGTAATATTAATAAATGTTATAAACCTCATATTGATGTTGTTAATATGGCGACCACAGCTCATGTGACAACGAACATTATGGGACACGAAAAATTTGACGGATCCGAGTCAAAATTAAATGACTTCATAAAAAATTTCGAACGTTATGCGGATATTATGGGTATAACAGAAGATAGAAGATTAGTGATGGTGACGATTTTCATGACTCCATCAGCGATCACAAAATTTTCAGAAGCAGATGGAAATACGTATAAAGAAAAGCTTAAAACGGCATTTGTGACAGAAAAATCTTTGCTCGACACAATGAAGGATATTTTAAATCTCCGGTGGGGATCTTCAGATCCAGAAGAAACGTTCAAAAAATCTGAAGAATTAGTAACGATATTAACAGAAAGTAAACTTTCTAAGAAAAAACTTCTCAACCTTGTTTGCATGAATATGGTTGACGATTATGAGGTGAAAAGAGAATTGAAATTGAGAGGAGCTACCGAAACAAAGAACATAAAAGATGTAGTTTCAAATATATATGAACTACACAAAATGGAAAAAGAAGAAACTGTTGCGGCATACAATACGATAGGTAAACATGATGAATGGAAAACGGTAGGCAAACGTAAACCACACTATATAGAACACAACCAACAAAGAAATATCGAAAATAGGTACACTAATCAAAGAAATAACGAATACAAACCGAGAAATACCTATTCAAAAGTTGTAAAATGCTGGGCATGCCACGAAGAAGGACACATCAGAAGAAACTGTCCAAATATAAAGTGTTCTTATTGCAATAAAAATGGCCATATCAGGACGCAATGCTACATGAACAAGAATA
>MQRK01224068.1:0-19326 GCA_001938485.1 Girardia tigrina | reverse complement strand
TATGTTTGATAAAGGGACATGTTATATTGGTAAACTGTGCGAACCAGTCAGATACACTTCCACGTATTGTTCCTGGAAACTATAATGAGGATTTGAGTCGGTCTCTAAGCGAAAGTGTTTGAAAGTTAGCCGAAATGCTGTTTTAAAATGCCAGCGGCAAATTTGTAGTACCATATGACTTTCAATCCACTTACAAGGCTAGAAATATACTAGGTTGGAATATCTGTAGTACTATCAATTATTTTGTGAGTACAGTTGGGAAGCATGATGAATATGTAGTCCATGATATACGCTAAGTTCAATACTTATTGTAATACAGTGGTTTTCGAATGCCGTTTATGTTTTTAGCAGTCTTTTCTACTTGTTTCCTCTCTTCCGTCTTGTTCAATCTCCGAATAATTCCATGCATATGTATCATTTTGTTTCGGACAGACCTAAATTAAATTTGGCACGAATGTGACAGTTTTTTTACATGTACCTTTTTATTTATTTTTATTTTTTATGTTATATTTTTCTATGGAAGAAAAGAATACAATTTTTTCTGACGAAGCAAGAAGTTGGAAGAAGAATACGTTTGAAGGAGTCAATGAATTTCTATGAAATCGAGAAAATTACGTGTTTATATATTTTCCCTCCCCCATTATTTATTTCATTCCGGATAATAATTAAAATTGCTAATAGCAATTTTTAAATTTAATTTAATTCAATCGATGGACAATAATAATAATGAGAATTAATTTATTACATTATTTCTATTGTCCATTAACTGACTGCTAAAGGTGATTCATTTCTACGATTCACTGTAACTCTGGTTCTGCCTTACGAGTTAAAAAATTTATAGGACTGAATTAATCATATTATTGCTTTGAAATCAGAATAGATACCGCTCCAACAGTAATAATATTTAGTATTATTGTTATTACGTTTATTATAATTGTGTAATTTATATTTGCTTTGTTCATAAATATACTATTTATTAGGGAGTAGAGTTGGTTTTTATTGAATAATACACTTTAATAATTAAAAGACAGTTAGACCAATTTCATTTCCTATTGAGAGTATATTTATAACTCTTATGATTAAGAAGTATAAATGAACCATCAATGTCCGAGCACATTCTAAAAGTCTCCGGTTTAATACCTAAAAGGATGAGAGGGGTGTTTGTTAATTATATTGTATGTAAATAATATTTCATTTCGTAAAATTAGTGTTCGTGGTAAAGAAGAGTAAAACAGTGACAATTATTGTGTTTTTTAGTTTTAGTTAACTAAGCAAGGTATCTAAGAAGTTACTGCAGTTTCCTGGCAGAAAGCTTTATCTTTTAATACTTGTGTATTAAGTGTTCAAAAAGTAACACAAATTTTCCTTCTTAAGTAATCTTTCATTGGGAAGGATTCTAATTAAACTCTAAATATCGTTAGCTAATTCAATGTACGGACGTGATTTTCAATGCACTCAGTTTGTGATTTATTAAATTTTATTCTCTTTCATGAGTAGATATATTACCATAGATATTTATACACTGATCATTCAAGCAATTTTTAATTTGCGTTTTGTCTTGGAAGAAGTCTATCAGTTGTGCAGTTTATAACTACT
The DNA here is from genome assembly GCA_001938485.1 of Girardia tigrina. Lineage (NCBI taxonomy): Eukaryota > Metazoa > Platyhelminthes > Tricladida > Dugesiidae > Girardia > Girardia tigrina. Next base: position 17,730 of record MQRK01224068.1, on the reverse strand, counting down.
TGTTAATGACTTGATGTCTAACAGTCAAAGAATGGATTGAAGTGGTCATGAATGACTACTCCTCGGGAAGGAATACCTCAGATACAGCTAGAGAAGCATATAAGAACTTAAACTTATTCGTACGTTTATTCAAATTGGTGTTTAGTCAAGAACAATAAATACAGGGAAAATAATTATTTTAGTAAATGTTTTTCAATTATGCAAATGCGCCTTTTGTTACGGGATCTCCTCAAACAGTAAAAAATACTAAAATCAATTACAATACTTATAAAGAAACGTTTATTTTAATTAAAATGTAGAGTATCTAACGGGTCGCCAATAATTTTACATCTTTGGAAGATACTCAAAAGGTGGATAATTTAGGGTCAGAAATTCGGCTTATTAGGCAGATAAAACGGTAATCATATTTCCCAAATTGAAGAAAAACTAATGGTGAAGATTATAAGAGAAAATTAAAATTTTACAGCAAGAAATCTACAGAATTGCAACATTTTTAATGATTGAGTCTAACCAAAGGGTTTCTACGGTAAGATGTTTTAATGTTAATTTTTCGCTTTTTTTTGAAGTGATGTGCAGATACTAATTGCAATAGTAACCGATTAACCTTTTAGTTTCAAAACGGCATGATCAACCTTTCCAGTATTATATAATTTTCAGTGTGTCTGGCAAAACTTTAACAATCAGTAAAATTTCCTTTGAATAGGAAATGAAGTCACCAAAACTCTCACACTCACTCCTACAATACCGTCAAGGAACGATTTGCTCAAATATTCAAATCATCTGTAGAGTGTACAATCTACTACGGTGGACAAAATTCACTTCAATATCAGTGAGGCGGTTATTGGAAACAACATGTTTCAAAATTCATGAGAGAGAGATGGCTGATTTTCCGGAAGTTGGTTGCTTCATCCACGTTACGAAGTATGAAAAAAAGAAGCTTTTTCAAAGGTAAGCGTATCTTTATGACAACGAATTAGAAATTATCACCAAGGATTATGGATATGTCATACATTTCCTTCAGAACAATTATAACTTAATGCAGTTTATTCCATTATGAATAACTGACACATTATCGATATCCATGGTTGACCCAGTCTGAAGTACCAACTCTGGATATTTGTAGAGATGCAAAACGGAGTGAGCTTTTAACTATAATAAAGTTATCAGACGAGTCTATTAAAGGGTAAGAGTGTGAATTATGAAATGGACTTTGTATCATACTATTGGCATAAAATAAATACGAGATTCTCATTAATCCTAAAAATAATATACGAGTGTCCTAATGGAAAAAATATTTGATGTGTGTGATTAATCTTCCTTAGAAACCACATCTTCCAGCATAGGAAGAGGCATTTCAGTATCAAAAACAATATTAGCTCACTTGATTCAACGCTAAAAATTGTGTGGATTTAGATCGCTCATATCTTTTAAAACAATGTCATTACAAAAATATTGTTCTGGATTGTAAATTAAAATGGGATTTTTAATATTATTAAAATTTCAAAATTAAACTTTTTAAATTACAATTAAACTTGGTAATTAAAAAAATATTAAAAAAGGATACATATTACAGATATATAACTAATTGCTGGTTGTTGTTTAGCTTAACAGTTGTCGCCACAAGGTTTAGTGATATGTAATGAATGTTTAGTATCTGGTTTGAACGGAAATGTGTTAGATTGTTGATCTTAAATCGAGATTGTGATTTAAAACTTTAATTAAAGGAAAGACCAATGTATCGATATTTTAATAATCTTGGATCTTATCGGAAGGACAAAAGTGTCAAAAGAGAAGTGTAAAAATGCAGGATATTGTTATAATGCCTTACATATTGAGGATTAGAATACCAAACCAATAGAGTCTCCCCATGGAGGTCTGAGAAAGGCTATTAAAAGACAAATAGTCATTTGTCACGCCCAAGAATGATAATTGTGACTCAATGGTGACGATATTAGGATTTTCAATCACAAAAAATGTATTTTTGTGGAAATGCTTTATTGTTCTGTTCATTCTTCCATAGCTAGTGGACCGAATCTCGTCACTGTACAATCAGTCACAAATAAACTCTCAATAACGAATAATTGATTCTCGCTAAATTAAATTAAACAAATAAAATTTTGAAATTCATCAATTTTTGAATTTTAAGAGTAAATTATGAACATGTTAGATCTTAATATAAAACTCTCAAACTGGTTCAAGTTAAAACATATCGTGGAAGCATTGAACATATCCATACATTTAATAAAATTGATAATTATCTGTTCAAAAAAAGCTTTTTTCTATTACCGTGTTTTTATCTTTTACTGATTACTTTATTATTTTTCTTTTTTTCTTCTTATTTCGTCAGCTAAAACCTAAACTAAAATTTCTTTCTTTCAACCACTCTCTTTCAATTTTTATTTTCACGTTATAAAAATATTTTATTTCATTAAAATCACTATTATCAGTAAAATTTTACAAAATTTTTTTTCCATAATAAATTTTTCGAAAATACTAAATGTAAAAAACGTCTAAATTATAATTAAATAATATAAAATTTATTAAAAAGTATTATCTACTTACAAATAAAAAGTAGTGTCATTGGTTTATAAACAAAAACCAACATAAATTGAAACTGACGCAAAAACTCGGTTGAACGACTAAAATGGTATACGTAGAGTTTCATAGCCCTTTAATTCCTTCAATCTTTACTGATTCATTCTTGAGACATAAGTTGAATTCTTTTACAAAATAGTTTAGAATTATTTGTAAACTAATGCTAGATACTGGCGTTGCATTTTTTTACACTTCATCAATTTGGTGACCATTTTTCTCTGCAGTTATAATTTCCTCCAAATTTAGACTTTTTCTTAGTAAGCAATCAAAGAGTTGCTATGGAAATGTTTTGTTGTTTCACTTCGATTCAATCATTAAATATGAAGTCATAAAGCGCAAATCACAGGTAAAAGGGCTCCTTTTTAATTTTTATTGAATATATGTCTCACTTATTTGTGAAGTCGTTCAGATTTTATGAATGTGGTTAGAAACAGTTTTAAAATATATTTCAAGTTCAGAATGAAGCTGTCAAAAGGTAATGTACAGATCAACTGTCTGTCATCTTCTTTTACTGTTTAAGATCAACTTTGATGAGAAAGGTTATCATCAAAGTGTGCAAAAAACATTTTAATACTTTTAAAATGACGTCTTCAACTAACCCATGTTTTCTTGGTTAAAGTATTGAAGTTTGTTTCTTAACAGAGTCTATAGGTTCTCAATTAGCTTCAAATCTGATATGTTTTTACATTATTACGAGCGATACAAGACTTTGTCAAGTTTGATGTATTGTAAGGCGCTGAATTATTTTGGTTTGATAATATCATATATCAATCAAAAACTTTAAATTTAACATGTACATGTATTTCTTGAAGTTTACTAAAAGACCTGGAAGACATTATTAATCGATATCTAAAGTGAATTAAAAACACGAATTCAAACTTGTTACTAACATATTTTTCTGATTAAAACAAAACAAAAAACATGCAAGAATTAAATACGAAATAATTTGAACCATATTTAATTAATTTAATATAAATTAATACAGATTTGAATGATAAATCAAAACAATAATTTCATAATAATACAGTGAAAGCGCGTACGCTGGCCAGATTCGTCCATAAAGATTCGGCAATTATTTTGATGTGACCAGTGTCACCGATATCGGTCGCGCAAATTATCGCACACAGACTCCGACCGCATTTTGGATCGGGAAATTCCGAATAAATCAGCAGGAATCGTCCTCTGGACTGGTCGACATTGAGATATCGGGGTTCGTATTGCGCCGTTGCCAAGTACGAGTAGTCACCTGTTGTTGCGGCAATCTCGAGCACACTGCATGGATTCTTGTTTCTTTTGTTCAATTGATCGACTTCTGTTTGAAAACTCTTCAATAATGGAGCGACTTCTTTCCGAGTGTCCACAGACACTTGGTCTTTGAATTTCTTATTTTTGTCGATTAATATTCGCCGTGAAATGTCACTTTGATATTTCTCGTTAGCGATCTCATTGGCGATCGAATCCAGATCTTTAGGTAATGACGAAAAATCGACGGTTTTCCACGACTCGAGATACGAGTGAATCGTGTTGGCCATTTCTAGATTCGATTTCAAACAGAAAGATTGAAATAAGAATAATAAACAATAATTATGTTGATGCAATAATAACATACAACAAAAATCAGAGTATTTTGAACGCGATAAAAAATTGTATTTATTAAAACAATTAACAATATTCATTCATTTAAAGTATTTTCGATAATTATAATTATTTTATTTGTTAATTGTATTAGAAATTTTTTTAATGCACGTCTGAATTTTTCCAATCTCAAATATTTCAGGGGTCGCAAAACCAATTAAGAATTTTTTTCAAAATTAAAAATCAAAAAATTAAATTAAATATCACTTGAAAAAACTCTTAATTGATTGCTGCTGCTGATACGATGTTTTAAGAATTATGAAATAAATAAATTAATAGTTAACTATGATAACTTATTATATTAATTCGGATGGTACCAATGGAGCCATTAGGCAAAACAAAAGAAATAGTGATATACATGAATATGGAAGCTAAACAATGCAAGCTATAGAGCAATTTGAGTTAGGCGTCTTGGACGTAGAACGATGTTACGTTTTTCAGAATAATAAGTAGAAAAACCATTCCAGAACTATTCTGGTTAATAAACCCAAGGATAATAATGAAAGGAATCACTAAGGTGCAAGATTCTTATACTTAAGTGTGACAAGGAAACAAATTTATATAAATCTCATGTTTTCTTTCATTTCATACAGACTTTGCAGGCAAATAACATATGTTGTGTGAATAATATAATAACTAATATTGTGAAAAATATTTTTAGGAAGCTAATAAACCAGAGAACCGAGCATTACGACCATGGATTATAGCGATGGGTCATCGTCCAATGTACTGCAGTAATAGCGATGACGGTCAACATTGTGAAAACCTTGCAAATTCTATCAGAGTCGGAATGCCAATTTCGGTGCACCATTACGGCTCAGTATACGTCTTTGGATTAGAGAAGTTGTTTTATGATTACGGTGTGGATTTGATATATGGAGCACATGAACACTCATATGAAAGAATGTGGCCAGTTTATAATTTAAAAGTATTATTACTAATATTATTTTAATGTTTTATTTAATTAATAATATACTTATGATATCTGTTTTTTGTGGTAACTAATATATATAATTTAAAAATTTTTTATTTTATTCATTAGACACTACAACCAAATCAACATTCACAATAAGACCGTCTCAATACTTTAAATCTTTAATTAAATAAAAATTTATTTATCATTAATATCCAATAATATTTTAATATAGTATGAAGAATTATAAAGTAATATTTCTGTTTATAAAATCGGTTGTATGAAATCATTTAAATCATTCTTAATAATCACTCGTTTAAACTGCCGTTTGAGCATAGAATGTTGGTCAACGAGACCTAATATATAATGCTTCACACGACACTTTGTCCCAATAAATATCATTATATCTTGAAATTACCAATTTTAATATCACATTTAAAATTTTACAGTATTTTATTTTTTATGTTTCCAACTTATTGAGAATTTTCGATTGCATTTTAATTCATTAACATTTTAGAACAAAATAAAAAAATAATGATGAATAAAATAGTCATTCAGTAAGCAAAGGATGAATGTGGATCCATCGAAATGTTATTATAAAAGTTTTGTTAAAATTTCCCCTCGCCATTTAAAAACTGAAAAAAAATTATTTGTAATGATTTTTTAGTGATGGGTACCCGTATCTAAAAATAAGAACAGGAGGCTAGTACGGGTAATTGAAAATCTGACTTATAGTGGTGATATGTCATTGTTGGCTCGGTCTTTATAGAAGTAGCCACTACCTAAGTCGATCGGGGTTGATAGCTCTCAACGACCAAAACGACGATCGATTTATCAGAAATTACAAGGTGTTTCATTCTTTCGTTTCACGATCACTAAGTCAAGAAAAAAAGAGTGTGTAGTTATAACCCATTTAACATACAAAATGTTAAGACAGAAAAAGCAAGCAGTTCCAAAAAAAGCAATCACTTTATGAGAAGTACTTGTAACGTCAATATCAGAATTCCTTTTTGACTCAATTATATATTTATTAATAACAATTATTCAAACAAAATTTTCAACTATTTCCTAAATTTGTAATCAATCCGCCGATCTCTATTTACCAATAATTTTAAATTTATTTTAAATCAAATCAAATTAATATTTAATTTTTAATTTTTAAAATTTTAAAATATTTAGGAAAACTATTAATTTACGTATATTTATTATTCAATATTTTTATGTTTTAAATATTTCATTTTTTAATCATATCCTTAATTGCTTTTAGAATTTGAAAAATAAATTTTACAGATTTTAATAAAATTTTTTAATAAAATTCAAAAAAATTATTTTTAAAATAATGTTTTATCTGTTTTTTGTTTTTAATCAATTTATTTTGTTACTAAACTAATATTTTAAATCAAATAAATTCATAAAGAATATTTTTAAATTCAAAGTTAAAATATATAATTATCATTCTACTTAATTTTTAAAATTGATTTCAGTTAAAAATAATTTTTAAAACCATTTAAATTTTGATCAGCGAACTAAATTAAATACCTCCTCATACATTTAGTTCGGCATTTTTCAACTTTCAGTTTAGTAAAACAACGGTTGATTTTCTTTTTTTCTAATATATAATTATTAGGTGTACAAATATGAAAGTTCGTTTTACTTTGTCTAATATTATTCCGATAAAAAACATTTTTATATAATGTTTGTTTGTATCGATAATGTAGAGTGTTTTAAGCGCTATCGAATATTTTGTTAATTTTTAAAAAAATTAGCATATAAACCGAAGCTTCAACAAAAGAGCCTTTGTGATAAGTTCTTTTATTCATGTTTAACTTGAAGAAAAGTACCATTGATTCTAAAAAAAATGATTGTTGAAGTATATAACGAAGATAAAATCACTGCCAGAGCCGGTCAGAAATGGTTTAAGAGGTTCAGAGAAGGCGGTTTCGATCTGAGCAACAAAGACCGCGGTAGACCACCACAGCAGCTTGAAGACCATGAACTGCAAGCCTTACTTGATGAAGATGATCCCCAAACGCAACAAAAATTAGCTGACGCGTTAGGTATGACTCAGCAAACAATTTCAAATCGCTTGCATAATATGGACAAGATTCAGAAAGAAGGACGATTGGTGCCGTATGAATTGACTGAACGTCAGCAAGAAAATTGAAGAACAATATTCAGACGTTTGATTGATCGGCAGCAACGCAAGTCATTCATGCGTTGAATTATCACTGGTGATGAAAAGTACATTTATTTCGATAATATAAAACGAAAGAGATCATGGACAGGCCCAGGAAATGCCCCAAAGATGACTCCCAAGCATAAAATCCATCGAAAGAAGGTGCTGCTCTGCATATGGTGGTATCAGAAGGGTATTTTGTATTATGAACTTCTGAAACCTGATGAAACTGTTACGATGGCTCGTTATGGAGAGCAATTAATCAATGTGAACAGATTAGTTGCCACCAAACGACATGAATGAACCAAAAGACACGAGTGTCCGATTTCGCTTCATGACAAAGCCATACCTCATGTTGTAAAACGTGTCATAAATACAATAAAAGAGTTGAACTGTGAAATATTACCCCACCCGGCCTACTCTCCTACCATTACTCCTTCGGATTATTACTTTTTTCCGATCAATGGTTCACGGAATGGCGGAATAAAAGTACGAAAATAGCTCGATAAATGGATTGCGTCGAAACAGCCGAAATTCTTTTTTGATGGATTCCTTAAATTACCAATAAATTAGAATAATGTTTTTGTTAATAATGGTTTAAAAGTTTAATAAAAGTTTAATAAAAAAAATTTTGGAATTGTAATTTTTTAAATCTTAAAAAAACAAACTTTCATATTTTTACACCTAATGATATGATTATATATATGCTCACGGATTTTATGTCTGGTGTTAAAAAGTAGTACAACTTCAAATTCTAAATATTATCATTTTATATTTGTACCACTTAGTTTTATTGGTTTCGCGCTGCGCATCCAATCAATAATTTTAGTCCTCAAGATGACTTTTTCTCGTTCTCTTTCTTCTGCATACGGTCGAATTCTTGTTTCTCTGCGAATGGAATTCTGTACTGATGATGACGAACATGAATTCGTGAAAATCCGGGAATATTCCCGAGAATTATTAATTAATTTCTTATTATCCGTACAATGGAATTAGTAAAGTTTAAATGCTTTTGCCAGTCTTTTGGTGATATAAAACTGATTGATAATTTCTCATTATAAGATTTATTATTGATAATTCGCGCTTTATCAACTTCTTTTGAGATCGATTCAAAATTATCCGATTTAACGACTTCTTTATTCATTAATTCTGTTTCGAATAATTTCATTTGAATTCAACTCAATCGGAAACGTAAAATTTTATATTTAAATAATTGTGCGGTGATTCCGCTTATTTTCAATAGTTTTTAAACAAAACACATTTAACATTAATACAACTATATATATATATATATATATTTATTTCTCATCATACCAAAAAATTGTGTTTTTCTTGGAAGTATTTACATTAGAAATTTAAATTTGATTTTAGTTAAAATTTTAACTTCACTAAAATTTTTAATTAATTACTTTATTTAATTTATTTTTAAAAAACATGTTTCTTTAATTAATTCTGCTTAAGTTCGATCAAGATGTAAATTATTTCAACCATACATGATTATTTTAAAAACTATTAAAAAACTGACGGGGCTCTTAAATGATTAATACAAGTCATTATCATTTTTCTGAAATTTATATTGCATAAATTTAAATAAATCATCAGTTTATAAAATATAAATATTAAAACTGGTTTAATGGTTTATATATTAAACATGAAAACGGATCATTACCGGAATGTTAGGTCGGCATTTCTCACGTGAATATCTATGGACTTTGACAGTTATTCTTTAAAACTAGGTTTATTAACATTAACAAAAATATAATACATTTTACTTATTAATCATTTACATGATTTGTATATCAAGACCAACGCCACAGATATATATTGACCTAAAAATAAAAAATAGACTTTATTGACTTAAAATAATTTTTCAATAAATGTCAGTAACTTTACGAATGTCTAGGATGTTCCGTTTTCTATTAATCTTTATTAATAAAGGCAGTTTTAATCATTATTCTTTTCGACCTTTTCTGATTATTTGCTTTTAATACATTTAAAATTCTTAGTTCTTGTATTCTTAAACTGCAAAGTCAAATATAACAATACTTTCTAATAAACAAAGGAAATATTAAAAAAATACTTTCTTTAAAATCAAGTTTATATTGTCATTGATTTTATGATGGAAAACGACGGAGAAACAAAGATCAACTGAAATTTTTACTTGAAAGTATATGGCGAGTTTTTGCAAATGGAAGGGTCATAGAAAACGAAGTTCCAGAATCTGCGGGACTGTATCGATTTCTGGACATTGACTCTGAATTAATCGAAATTTTCAAAATAAATTCATAAGTCGTGTTAAGACAACTCACACATTTGACAGAACATTTATTACATTCACTTCATCTAAAAACTTAATCAAGTTGTCCAGTAACAATGTAATTACAATGAAATAACAATGGTTGCTCAAAATTAATTTTTGAGAAATTGACCAAAGAAACAATTAATAAATTAATCAATAAACCGATTAAAAATGATATAAAAGAATCACAGATTTTAAAATACGTTTTGAGTTTTCCAAATTCCGAAGGTTTCAGTGAATTAAAACGTTGAATTTCGAAATGTGTCAATAATGCTTTTAATTTAAAAAATAATATTGCAATCATAATGTATTTTGTAATAAGTCTCCAACCTCATTTAGATTGTGTTCGGATTTCGTATATCAATTTACATGTATTGGTTGAAATGCCACAAATATTGGAGAGACATCTCCTCATCTTTGTATGAGAATCCAAGAAAATGGCCGTAAAGTGGGTGGAAGTAAAATAGCAGAACACAGAAGAGTTTACAAATTGAACCAAATATTAATATCAATAATTTTAAAATTCTGTGTGCTCAGTTTAATTGGGAGAGAGTGGCGTGTGAAGCAAAATTTATCAGATCTTTAGATACTAAGATTGTTGTCCAAACTGGTGTCTCGAAAACCTTATAGAGTGTGTATAGATGATCCAATTATTCGTTCATTGTATAATCACTACTAATTTATATAAGTATAAATTCCTACTTTCTGTATGACCTGACGATGACAGTTATACCGTCGAAATTAATTGTCTGTAATAATAAAAAAATTTTTTAATATAACATGAACGCTATGGATTCCAAATAAAATATTTATGATTATAAGTGGAAGTATACATTTACAATTAATACTGACCTTTTTTAATCTGTATTAAATATTTATTTAAATAGCATTTATCTAAAATGGAAACTTTTTTCGAAACATTCATTAAAATTTAAAACTGAAACAATAAGTTTGATTTATATTGTTCAAAATTTGCTTCAATTTAGCAAAAAGATATTTCTTGCCTTTATTGACTGTTATGGCTTTGCTTAGGTGCGTCCTACAATGATTTCAATTGCATATTTGGATGTTACTTGATAAAAATAATAAAATGGTTTTAGTTTACTTTTTTTGTGGTCCTGGTCATCCCATATTCCCGAAATAATTTGTGTACAAAAGAATTTCTTTAATGAAGGACTTTATATATCTCCTTGCTTCGAAATTTTACTATATAAAAATTAATTTTTAAATATGTGTTTTGTCATTAAATTGTTTACAGGGTGTTCACGTTGATCCCATCGTTTTTTTCGTTTTATTTTTGAAGAAAGTTAACAAAACAAAAAAATTATAGGACAGGTTCAAGGCTTTGTGTGTAAATGAAGATTGCAATAAATAACTTATAAACGTTTTTTAATAGTGTCCAATAGGCCTTAAGAGACAGTATGAAAAAAAGGTAACATGAAAATTGTACTACCGTTGACATAATTAAATATTACACTATAACAATCACACAACAGTGTCCAGAAAAGTGAACAATTTTATAAAAATTACTGAAAGTGACCACCAGCATGTTCCTGGTACAATGAGTTTCAACAGATAAAGGAATGATACACTCTCCGTATGATGGCAACATCAGTAGCATTTAAAAGGTTGGATAATCGAGCTTTCAACTCTGCGATAGTAACAGGAGCAGGAAGGTGATAAGGATTGTTTCGTATTGACGCCATAACCAAAAATCCATCACAGACAAGTTTGGAAGTTTTCAGTCCATGGAACTGTACCTCCTCACCCAATCCAACGATTTGGCAATTCATGATTTAAGGCCTGTCTAACAGCATTACAAAAGTTTACACAATGGTCTTCTTTAAATGTATGGTCTTTCTTTAAATGATGGGAAAACAAAAGCATTGAGAATTTCCAAGTAACTATCGTCATTCATTGTTGTATCCAAAATTTCATAGCACACTCCAAATCGAGATGATACCATAGCCCAACAAGTTATTGATGGAAATTTATGCGCTTTTTCCATTACTGCTAATGGATTTTCCTTACCTTAAATAAATTGGTTGTGGGTATTAACACAACTGTTTAAATGAAATACTGCTTCATCACTAAAAGTGATGAAATTCAACGAAATTCAACACAAAAATTCAATTGCTGAGTAAAATCATGATGAAACAATTCTTGAACACGCTAAAACTTCCATGGCTTTATTTGTTCCTTTGCCAAAACTTTATTAACCATTCCCAGCGAAATACCAACAGTAACACTAACCTTTCTGTGCTATGTCGTTGGACGATCACCGAATGCCTCAATAATTTCTGTTCGCTTTTCTGCTGAAAGTCTTCTATGGCTTTGGTCACCGGCTTTTGATCTTGGCAAAACCGATAAAGTTTATAGAAATAGCTTTTTCCAATAACGTAAAGTACGCACTGGCGGCGGCTCTTTACCGAAACTATTTAGAAATAAGCGTTTGGCCGTTTTACAATTGAAAGCTACTCAATAGGAAACAACTGTAGTAACTTCTTCATTCTTATAATTCCGGTAATTCATAGCGTAAAAATTTTTCCAATTTGAATATCAACAACATATTTGAATGATAGTTCATCTAAACAATTCCTTTATTGATTTTATTTCTTTCTTTATTTTTATAGTTTTATTCAATTTCCTCATCGATTCCTATTAATTTCGTTCATTTCTTCAAAAATCTAGTTTTGTTTAATTTCTTAAAAAATAAAATAAAAAAACGGCGGGATCCACGTAAACACGCTGTATGTTAAAAATGAAAAAAATATTAAGAAAATTTTTGAAATAAGGTTAAATTAAGTATATACAGGGTGACCATAAGTCAATAAAGTCAAAATTGAAATGCAAAGTTATTTTTTAAAATTAAACACAAATCTGTTACTTTTTAAAGTGTAAGTAAGTTGTGAAGGAAGTTATTAAGTCAAAATAAGGTCTAAATTTGATGTTCGGTCAAAAAGTTGAAAATGCTAATTGTTGATTATTTAGCCTAATAAATATACAATTAAAAATTTAAAAAGCGATAATTTTATTTAATAAGTTATATTTCATTGAAATAATCCTTTCTTTAATGTTATAAATTAAAAGAAATTAAATTAAAATGTTAGAAATAAAAATCGTGGGTAGGAGTAAAATGTATGTTCTCCCTCAATCAATAATTGACCCCCCAGTAGGGTAGGCCGTTGCCATGACAACGGTTACCATAATAACGGTCCCGGTTCACTTGGAAACGCTTCTGATTGGTTCCCGGTTCCTTAGCAACCGTTCTGATTGGTTCTTGATACCATAGCAACGGTTCCGATCACCTTAGAAACGGTTCCGGTTCACTTGGTAACGGTAATCAAGGTCTTAGTTACCATAGTAACGGTAACCAAGGGACGTCTTTCATTAGCAACGGATACAGTGATTAGAGGCGGNGGTTGTAACCATGGTAACGGTTACTGTATCCATAGCAACAGTGACCCTTTCCATAGCAACCGTAGAAAAAAGTGCTAATCGATCGCTACACAGCGCACAAGTGTGCTAATCGATATTTTTAAAGTACTAATCGATAGTGAACATTTTGCCGCACATTTCTAATGTACTAGCATAGTACTTTTTAAGTTGCACATGTGCAAAAGTGTAAAATCAATACATATTTTTTTTTAAGTGCTAGTGTCAAAAATCGATATCATGTGTTTGATGCACATTTTGATTCTCTATCTGAATCAGCAATTAGAATTTTCATATATTGATTACTTTTCCATATAATTAACATAATGTGTAAATTTACACAAAATGCACATCGATTTTAGATGCACAAGAAAGCAGAATATCAAAAAAGTGCTGATGCACTTGAATAGTAACACATATACGTACATTCAGATTCCATATTAACATTTTCGAAAAAGTGCTGATAAATTGATTTTTTCAAACATTTCTGAAATTCTCAAAAAAGTACACAAAAATTGATTTTTTCGTATATATCTGAAACCCCTATGATATATGTATGTTGTCTACCATCATACAATACCTCATGAATCGCCCAATGTACCTCATTATCAATCACCAGTACCATGGTTACCGTAACCAAGATACATAACTTTTTGTTTTACATGTTAAAACGACTTGTAAAAACTCCTGTTGTACTTCAAACATGCATCAATATAATGCATAACATCTGCATAATCATCTAATGCATCTGAGCCTAAGCATCACCTATCAAAGTATCATGGTTACTGTAACCATGATACATAACATTTTAATATTATATATATATATATATATATATATATATATATATATAAAACAGTCGAAAACACCTTAGAAACCATGAAAACACCTTAAAAATCATGGAATACCTGTAAAAAAACAAATTTACAAATAATAAAATGACATGAATTACAATATAATTGCATTTTTTACATTTTAATATATATTTTTTCTGGCCTTTGAGGAAGCAAATTTATCGATAACTTCATCAAAATCAATTTTTTAAATTGTTTCATCTTTTTTATTTGAAAATGACAAATCACTAAGGCAGTCTTGTCCCATTGTTGTTCTTAAATTTCAGATTATTACGTTCAATTTGCTAAAGGATCGTTTGCAACTAGCAATTGATATCTAAATTTTCAGTAGTATTTGCATTACAATCTTCAAAATAGGAAAAACAACGCCGCCGTATGTAATTATAAATGTGAGAACAATCTATTGCAGTTTTGGGTCTAACTTCCTTTCTGTTCTAGAGTAAAATCTTGCAGGAACATATTTCAATATAGAGCTCTGACCAATGAAAATCAGTGTCATAAAATTGACCTAAATTTCTATAGTTATTTTCAAGATTTTCTTCATATTCATTTCACAAAGTTACATTATTGAGTAAAAACCCGAATTAAGAATTAAGATGCAGACGATCAACAACGCTCTTCCTAATACGGCGAATTTCAGCTTCAAGGGAAAAACCAGCAACCCTAGCGGACCCCGCCGAAATGCTTTTGATGTAAAATGTATATCCATTTTTTATCAACTTGAAAAACAATAATTTATTTTACCTTTTACTGAAATATTAATAACGTAATTTAATGTATTGAAAGTAAATTTTCTTTATTATGAAACTCAAATAATTTGAAAAATAACTATTTTATTTAGGTTTGCAACGGTACACGAGCTGCATATACGGATCCCTCAGGTCCAGTTCATATTGTGACGGGATCTGCAGGAAATCAAGAAGGCGAAGATCCGTTTTATGCTAACAAACCAGAATGGTCAGCTTTCCATGCGTCAGATTACGGATATACAAAGATGAATATTATTAATAGTACTCATTTGTACATGGAACAAATTTCTGATGATTTAGTAATTAGATTATTATACATTTTTTAAATTATTCATTTTTTTAATTATTTTTATTTATAATATTATTTATATTATATTCCAGAATGGAAAGGTCATTGATCAGATGCTTTATATACGGTCGAAACATGGACAAATCTTTAACTGTACTAATTAAATTAAAACAATATATATTTATTAAATCAGTAACAAAGTGATGAAAGAATATAAAAATAATTTGTGTTGAAATAAAATCACTAATGTTTTTTTGTATTGTTCTCATATTATTTTATCGTTTTATTTGACTTAATGATACATAATTATTATAGATATTAATTATTTCAACTTTAATAAGGTCCATAAACAACAGTGGTAAATTTTTCAAATAATTAAAAATGCAATTTGAGTCTGATAAAAATATTTATTTAAATTTTCCTTTTTTCGAAGATGTATTTCGGGGGATTGTCCTCCATCTTCATGCTAAATTTTATATAATTGTATTTCCTTGTATATATAAATGGTGATTTTGCAATCAATTTATGTATTAGCTAATTAAATACTTTCAGCAAAGTGAGGAGAGGCTTGTTTGACCATTAATTGATGGATTAAGGTATTTGATAAATCAAACCTCACAAAAGACCCTCTTCCAATAATTTTAAAAATTACTGCACAGTATTTTAAAATTGGTCATTATCACATCAAACCTAAAAATTTTCATATGTCCAGCAATATTGCTACGATTACCAAGTCGTGGGTGCTCCTTACAGAGACGACGATAAGTGGTATTTATATTATAAGAATTTAATTTACACATACTCACACAAGGATATACATGCATACATACACACATGAAAAACATCAAAACACACAACATTTTTTAACATTGTTGGGGTTCCTTTTGGTGAACTTTAAATTTTTGATATTTTTAAATTAAAAATCATATTTATATTTTAGATAAATTAAAAATAATGTTCGACTAATTAAAATGAAATATTTTTTTAAATTAAAAATTTAAGTTTATAGATAATATTTTTCCTAATTAAAATAAATAAGGTTTCATAAAAAATATATTTTATAGGTAATATTTTTACTAATTAAATTGAAATAATTTTTGTAAAAAATCATAGTGTAATGATAATATTTTAATTAAATTCGGACAATTTTTTATAAAAATTAAATTTTAAAAATTCACAATTAAAATAACAGCTTCGGAGTTAAAGAATATTGTAAAGAAGATTTTGATATATCTTGTAACATTATTTAAAATAAAATCATAATGTTTATGAAAATTTAATTGTCAATGGGAAAGTTTTATTAAAAAAAATAATTTATAATCGAATGATTTAAAATTAAAGAAAAATTAGTTAGGAATTGAATTTTTACAGGATATGTCCATTAAAATATTTTTAAAGATCTACATTTATATTTCAATTAATAAGCATTGTAAAAAATTAATAAAACTAAAACAAAATATGATTTAAGCAAAATTGAATAAAATAACATATATATATATTTATACATCGATATTATTATTTATATTTAGAATTTTAAGATCTGGATTAAGTAACTGAAATATTGTTCTTCATAAATTTGTTTGAATAATGAAAGTTGTATTAGAAATAATGTTTGCAAATTATGACTTTGAATTTTAATCACGAACCCAATAGACATTATTTAAAATTTTGGACTCTATTTAAAATCATGACTGCGGCCACGTGCTGCAGTTAAATGAAACTCATTGTATATATAATTTTAAAGAAACAATTATACGCCATCACAATAGACCACCCAAAGAATAATACAAAATACACTCTATTTTTATACATACATATATGAATGAAAAGGGTTTTACAAAAAGGTATCCTAAAGTAGATAATGTGATAAAAAATAAAAACTGAATTTATTATTACAAGATGTCTTCGGAATATTGAATGAAAAAAAACTTAACAGTTACTTCTAGACGTTTTTAAGATGTTATTATAAGTGTTTCTGTAACATTTTTCATAAATTCCAGTTTCTGCGACACTTAACCATTTATTTCCCAAATTATGAGATAAAATAAAATTATAATTCTTAATTTTACATGTTATTTTTAATTACACTCCAAGCGTGAAAACATAAAATTAATTCATTCAAGTTTCCCTAAATCAATATAAATATTCGCAATGTTGTTGTAGCACAACACTAAAATAAATAGCAGGATTTCTGTTGTTTAAAATTTCTCAGCTAATAAACTTAATGTTGTATTAAAACAACACTGCGAGAGAAATGGTTAATCAATTTTTTATTATATCGTGACTGTAAAGTAACTACTTTACTTTCCAGATTGTGCAACAGTTGGTTGATGATATCACATCAACCCGAACAATATTGCACAAAAAGGTCAAATTGCGCAAATGCAATTTTATGACGCAAGCGCACAAAATTAATATAAAAAGTAATTTTGTATTTTGAGAAAAAATAAAGTTTTGATTTGTCTTATGTTTTAGCGTTATCATTTTAATATAAAATGAATGATTTCAAAGTTAAAAATACATAAAATTTTGGTACTTTTAAAAAAATAAAAATTCATTAATTTTATTATTACAAAATAAGTCATATTTAGTTCAATATCATTGATATGTACATCATTTAGTTTGATACAACTATTCATGGTTTTTTAAAAGAAGTTTCACTATTAAATGCAAAAAATAAAGTGTATCGTATGTATAATGCCCTATTTATGTATGTCTTATATAGTGAATATGCATGATTCCAATTCGAATTCGTCGAATGTTAATCATAATTATATATATATAT
>MQRK01224054.1:0-14535 GCA_001938485.1 Girardia tigrina | reverse complement strand
ATATATATATATATATATATATATAATATAATATTATACTTTATATATATATATATATATATAATATAATATTATACTTTATATATATATATATATATACATATTGTATATTATTATATATTATATTATATAGTATTATATTATATATTATATTATATATTATATTATATTATATATACACTTTAGAAACCATCATTGTTATCTTAAAAACCGTGAAAAACACCTTAAAAATCATGGAAAATACGTAGAAACCGTCAAAATTACACAAAAGGTACAAAAATCAATACTGCCTAGGCTACACGTGTACTAATCAATACTGCATATAGGCAGCCTGATTAAGTTTATTTCAAGTGTACAAAATCAATTAGTTCACAATTGTACAAAGTGCAATATATTCATGTTTTAATATATAGTGTTATATAGTTTTATATAGTGTAAAATGGTACAGAATGCCCATAGGGTATAAAAGGTGAAGCAAGCAAAATATCGAAAATCTATCTGAACACATATATAGTAACCCATAGATAAATAGGTGGAATATGATCTTAGATTCTCGAAAAAAATCAATACATAGTGATTTTTCGAACATATGCACATTATGTATGCAAATATTATATAATATAAATGTATTATATTATGATATTATACTATGTTATCAACCAATATCGTATCAAACATTCAAAACATGATCGTATCCAAGGAGATATCGTCATGCATCTATCATGTTAATTTATTGAATCCATCATGTCAATGTATTGCATTCGTTGTGTTAACGTATAGCATAGTTAACATTTTATAGTATATATCAATATTATATATAACAAACAAGTTAATGTATGCACAAATGCAACAATTCTCCATTCATATCTAAATTCAGCTTTACTATGTCTAATACATATTTCATTTATGTTACTATATCAATTTTAACAAATGTATTAACCTATTTTATATAAAATCAAGACAAAATTATTACAAGATTTATTAACACAACAATATAACTTATATCAACAATTAAATACAACGAATTTCTGACAATTTCCATATTGGATAATTTTTACCATCTTTTTCTTTTCTTCCTTGTAAGCATATTTTGATAAATGCTCTGGAATAATTAGACAAGTCCATTACTGGTATGTCATGACCCCTAAAGTCTCTAAATTTTAATCCATCATCTGATCGAAAATATTGTTCTTTAAGCTGACTCAGCTTCCCATCTGATCTTGTTCCTACTTCTTGTAGGTTTACATTTATAATATCATAATCACGATCACTTATATCCTTTACATGGAAGTTGAATTTGCTCTTTCTAATATGTACCGGATCAGTCAATTCAATTAATTTTGGACATTTCAAAAACTGTATCTGGTATCACATATAGTTTGTTGATGGTGTTAAACACCATGTTGATGGATTTATTTGTGAAGTCTTCTCTATTCGCCTTGTCTTTCTTAGTGAATGTTTTGTTTGAGCAGCATTTATCTCTTCAGCAACTTGGTTAGCCTTTTTAAATCTTTCATTATCAATGTCCCACTTTATTTCAGTAGCATCTTGATTTTGATACAACATTTTGAAATAATAAGAAAAAAATGATATATGTATGGAGCAAAAAAAACTCACTATTTTCTTAACCGGATTTTGAAATAATGACAGATGTCTGATTAGAAATTTAAAATATTGGTTACAATTCAAATTAAAATTTGAATTTCAAATTTGAATTTTAATCAATATATCAATTTCCTAATAAGACCTTTGACATTATTTCAAAATCTTGTTTCGCTCTGTAAATAAATTATTTTTTTATATAGAATTCAAATTTATACCAATACTATAAATACAATTTCTCTTCTGAAGAATATTTTATATGTTCAACATGTGGGGCAGTGTTTAGAACTACTTTTGAAGAATTTTACAATGACCATAAACAACATCTAGTTCCATTCACCAAATCGAAAAAGAATATATTCAAAGAAAATATGTCGAAGGTGATTCAAGAGAAAATTCTTACTATAATTCAACAATGTCCTTTATACTGATGTTGTATGTCAAATTTTCATAGTCTCCAAAATTGTCATGATACAATGCAGCGTTACTATGTTTATGCTTTCAACAGATGTGAGTATTACATTTGTCCAGTGTGTCAAAATGCAAGTAGTGGTGACTATCATCAATTTTATGAATGTCACATAGACCATTTGTGTGACTCTTCAAACAAGTCTAAGAAGACTATTTTCCAATCATCAGCAATTGAGAAGAATGTTTCAATTGAGAAAAATGGATCAAATAAGGTAAAAGTTTCTTTAAAACATGTAAATGTTACAAATTTTTCAATGCAGATACCTGTTTCAAATACAGTCAAGGCAGCCAAGGCTTCAAATATTCCATCAAAACGTGCAAATGATACAAATATCATAAATATTCCATCAAAAAGCTCAAGACAGAGACCAATTCATATAGCTTCATTGAATAAGAAGGTACGTCAATATGTTATCAAGGCTCCCCAGGCTAACCTAGGTAGCCTAGGTAGCCTAGGCTGCAAGGTTACAAGTCTCATGAGTTTCTGAAATATTCCAAGAAGGAAACCATGGAGATTCTACAAGACAACATGGTTGATTTCAAGGCTATCAAAGTCAATCTTAAATTTGTGGCAACATTCACCAATGTTGATGATGAATTATCACATAGAGCCTTCAAGACCAAAAATAGACCAATATTGGAATTTGATGATATTACGGACTGGCTTAAGGAACATGTCAAGATAATGAAGAAAGCCAATGAAAACTAGGAAAAAAAGAGTGGATGGACTTTTGCATCTGTAAATCAGTTGATGATTCATGTTCATAAATACTCACCAATGAGAGGCAGTTCATACATTCCGCTTCCTGAATGGATAGTCAATAAAAAGGCATACATTAATGTACAAAATAATGACAAGATGTGCTTCAAGTATGCAATGTTGTCAAAATTTGTTGAGGATCAAAAACATGCATCCCGAGTATCGAAATACGACAATCTGCAGCATACATATGACTTCAACTGCATATCATTCCCACCGAGCTTTGAAGAAGTCGCTAAATTTGGAAGCATCAACAATGTCTCAATCAAAATATTTGTTCACAATGAAGAAAACATGTGCTTCAAGTATGCCATGCTGTCAAAATTTGTGGAGGATCAAAATCATACATCACGAGTATGGGTATACAACAATCTGCAGAACATATATGACTTCAACTTTATAAAATTCCCACCAAGCCTTGAAGAAGTCACTAAATTTGGAAGCCACAACAATGTATCAATCAACATATTTGGATTGGAGAATGAAAAATTTTATCCCTTACTTGTATGTAAGGAAGAATTGGAAGACCATAGGGATTTGCTCCTGCTAGATGATGGAGAAAAGAGGCATTTTATATGGATCAAAAAATTTGAACGCCTTCTAAGATCCTAAATATCGAAATATCATGGAAGTATCGAAATTGGTAAACGATGCTTTACACATTTCAATGGAGATGATGCAACAAACAAGTTTGAAGAGCACAAGGCCTATTGCAATAACAATCATTGTATCAGAGCGGAATTTCCCAAGGAAGATTATATTGAATTCAAAGAATATGAAAAAATGCAGAAAGTTCCCATTATCATATATTGTGACTTTGAAGCTATTCTAAGCCCAATCCAAACATGCAATCCGGATCCACAACTTAGCAGTACGACAGCTATCAGAGCTATCATCATACTGTATGTATGCATTGGGTATTGACAAGGAGTCATTCCTATACAGAGATCCAGATGCAGCAGAACATTTTATGCAACGTATGGAGACTTATGTCCATAACATTGAAGACATGTTCCAGCAACACAAGTTCAACATGATAATGACATGGCAAGAAAAATGTGAATGGAACAAGGCAACATAATGCTACTCGTGTGAAAAACCATTCACAAAAGACAATTACAAAGTCAAAGACCATTGTCATTTTAATGGAAAATATCGAGGAGCAGCATGCAATAACTGTAATTTGCGATGTAACACATCTACAAATATTCCTGTTGTTTTCCACAATCTTAGTGAATATGACTCCCATTTCATAGTAAGAGAATTAGGAAAAATCAAAGGAACATAGATGTTATTCCAAATAGTGAGGAAAAATACATCACATTTACCAACATGTGGGAAGAATTAAGCTCCGATTCATCGATAGTTTCCGGTTCATGTCATCATCGCTGGATAGCCTTGTCAAGAATCTTCCAGCAGATGAACTAAAGGAAACAAAAAAGTTCTTCTCAAATACATTTGATTTGGTCAAAAGGAAAGAAGTATTCCCATATGACTATATAACATCATAGAGATTGCTGGATGAAACAACATTACCAGCAAAAAAGGTATTTTACAACAAATTGAACGACACCGACATTAGTGATGCTGATTATCAACATGCACAAAATGTCTGGCAAGCTTTCAAATGTCAAACACTTGGGGAATATAGTGATGTATAGATGTGCTGCTTCTTACGGATGTCTTTGAGAGCTTTCAGCATGTGACACTTAAGAGCCACAAGTTGGATCCAGCTCATTTCTTTACATCACCAGGAATGAGTTGGACAGCAATGTTGAAATATACAGGCATAAGGCTTCAAATCCTGAAAGATTACAACATGATCCTCATGCTGGAAAAAGGAATCCGAGGTGGAATCTGTCAGTCTATTCATCGATATGGTAAGGCAAACAACAAATACATGAAAAATTATGATCCATCCAAGGCATCCTCATACATAACATACTTGGATGCCAACAATCTGTATGGATGGGCAATGAGTGCTCCATTACCTTTTGATAATTTTAAATGGGTGGATCAAGCAGAAGAAATTCGAATAGAAAAACTGGATCCTAATGGAGATGTGGGTTACACATTGGAAGTGGATGTTGATTATCCAAAATCTATCCATTCATGACATGAGCAGCTGCCTTTTATGCCTGAAAGCATATGTCCACCAAATGGAAAACATAAGAAGCTGTTCTGTCACTTGGAAAATAAACAAAAATATGTAGCCCATTACATCAATCTCCAACAAGCAGTAAAGAATGGGCTCATAATCACAAAAATCCATCGTGCTCTTCAGTTTAGTCAATCAAAATGACTTAAGCCATATATTGACTTTAACACCAATCTGAGGACCAATGCCAAAAACGACTTTTAAAAGGATCAGTTCAAATTGTACAATAACAGCGTTTTTGGTAAAACGATGGAGAATATCCACAGCAGAATCAACCTAGAGCTGGTATGTGATTGGAAGTGGGCAAAGAAACTCATTGCCAAATCAAATTTCCACAGCAGCATCATATACACTGAAAACCTGGTGAGTATACATATGCTGAAAATATTACTAACGTTTAATAAGCCGATATATGTGGGGATGTCAATTCTGGATCTATCCAAGACCTTGATGTATGACTTCCACTATGACATCATGGTCCATAAATTCAACCACAATTTACAGCTAATGTATATGGATACTGATAGTTTTGTCTATCAGGTTCATACAGAAGATCTGTTTGCGGAGTTTTTTCAAATGGCTCAACATATGGATATCTCAGATTATCCAAAGGACCACCCTAATTATTCAACATCAAATAAAAAGGTCCTTGGGAAGTTTAAGGATGAAGTCAATGGTCAAATCATCTCTAGATTCGTGGCACTACGATCTAAGATGTATGCCATTGATGTGGATGGTAAGATCAAAAAGAGGGCAAATGGAGTTCAACGGGCAACGTTAGCAAACCAAATCGGATTCCATGATTATATGACAGTGCTGCGGGAACAAATCAATATAATTTCTGAAATGCGAAGGATCCAATCAGGAGAACATCAAGTCTCCACAGTAATGATGCGGAAGAAAAGCCTGGACTGGGTTGATGATAAACGACATATTTTGTCAGATGGAATAAGTACATTACCTCATGGATATTATCTTTTGTGAATGATATACTTGTAAATATTGTGCATATGTAAATAAATGTTTGTTGAAAATACTTGTCTTATACCTGCCTTTATTCATAAACTTGTAAAAAACAAATTTTGTTATATATAACATATAAAATATAACATAAAATATATAATATAAAACTATATAAGATATAAAATATTCAACTGTACATTACGTTGACATTATGAATGCAATTTGTTGACATTATGTATGTAATACGTTGACATGATGGATGCAATAAATTAACATGATAGATTTATGACGATATCTCCTTGGATACAGCCATTTTTTGAATGGTTGATATGCTAACATAGTATAATATCATAATATCATACATTTATATTATATATTATTTTGCATACATAATGTGCATATGTTCAAAAAAGCACTATGTATTGATTTTCTCAAGAATCTAAGATCATATTCCACCTATTTATCTATGGGTTCAGATAGATATACATGTGTTCAGATAGATTTTCGATATTTATTCGATATTTCACCTTTTATACCCTATAGGCATTCTGCACCACTTTACACTATATTATATTAAAACATGAATATATTGCACTTTGTACAATTGTGAACTAATTGATTTTGTACACTTGTACTAAGCTTAATCAAGCTCCCTAGGCTACCTAGGCTACATATATGCAGTATTGATTAGTACATGTTAAACCTAGGAAGTATTGATTTTTGTACTTATTGTGTAATTTTGACGGTTTCCACGTATTTTCCATGATTTTTAAGGTGTTTTTCACGGTTTTTAAGATAACAATGATGGTTTCTAAAGTGTATATATAATATTATATATTATATAATATTATATATCATATATCATATAATATATAATATAATATAACATATAATATAGTATAATATATACATATATATATATATATATATATATATATAAAGTATAATATTATATATATATATATATAATATTAAAATGTTATGTATCATGGTTACGGTGACCATGATACTTTGATAGGTGCATTATATGATTATGTAGATGTTATGTTTTATATTGATGCGTGTTTGAAGTACAACAGGAGTTTTTACATGTAGATTTTACATGTAAAATAAAATGTTATGTATCTTGGTTACGGTAACCATGGTATTTGTGATTATACTTGTGTGCATTAGGAGATTTATGATGTATTGTTTGATGGTAAACAACATACATATATCGAATGGGTTTCAGATATATACGAAAAAATAGATTTTTGAGCACTTTTTTGAGAATTTCAGAAATTTTAGAAAAAATCGATATTTCAGCACTTTTTCGAAAATGTTGACATGGAATCTGAATGTACGTATATGGGTTCCTATTCAAGTGCATCGGCACTTTTTTGATATTCTGCTTCCTTGTACCTTTAAAATCAATGTGCAATTTGTGCAAATTTGCACATTATGCTTATTATAGAGAAAAGTAATCAATATATGAAAATTTGAATTGCACATTCAAATAGAGAATCAAAATGTGCATCAAGTACACAATATCGATTTTTGACACTTGTACTTTTAACCGTGACCTTGGTTACCGTCACCAAGTGAATCAGAACCGTTGCTAAGGCGATCATGACCGTTGCTAGGGTGATCGCGACCGTTGCTAAGGTACCAAGGACCAATCAGAAGCGTTGCTTAGGTGATCGCGACCGTTGTCATGGTAACTACGACCGTTGCTATGGTAACCGCGCGATAACTGATAACCGTTGCCGTGGTAACCACAGTAACTAGTTACAGCCCCCCCATGGGGGATGTTTTGTGCAGCGTGCCCATTTCTCCCCTACTCATATTTTCTTCCTTTTTTATTTCAACTTTTTGTAAATCATCAGTAAATTCATTAAAATCATTAATATAGTAAAATTCCTAAATATAATAAACTGTTATATTATTAATGTATTTTTCATAACATTCATAATCATATAGATAATTTTCATCTTGAAATTCTAAATCCAAAAGGAATAAAAGTACTGTTCCTTCAATTTTAAACATTTCTTTGACTTTTTGTCTTAAAGTTTTTACTTTAATTGTCCACACTTCAGCAGTATTAATTGTACCTTTTCCTGGAACTTCTATTGCTAGAAATAATCTTTGAATATCCTTATTTTTCTGTCTACTATATTGTCAAAATTTTATCAAAATTTCTTGTATTTCTTTTTTCAACATCGTTTCTTGCTTTAATTTATCTATTGATACTAATCTAAGATTATTTATTACACTATCATTAATGTTTAACGTTTCTTTAATTATATTCTTTAACTTTTCTTCATTAACTTCATATTTTAATCGTAATGACAAATCTTTAATATAATTTTCAGATATATTCATCATTATTTTCTAACATTATACAGGGTTCATATAAATATTTAAAAAATGACGATAGTGAATTTTTAAAAGTCAAAAAATTTTCGTCAGAATATATTGTGATTAATTTCGACGGATCAACCGTCATCATCAGACTGAATTAACAATGATATACTCGCGAGTATATCATTGTTAATTCAATCTGATGATGACGGTTGATCCGTCGAAATTAATCACAATATATTCTGACGAAAATTTTTTGACTTTTAAAAATTCACTATCGTCATTTTTTAAATATTTATATGAACCCTGTATAATGTTAGAAAATAATGATAAATAAAGGTCTTGGATAGATCCAGAATTGACATCCCCACATATATCGGCTTATTAAACGTCAGTGATATTTTCAGCATATGTATACTCACCAGGTTTTCAGTGTATATGATGCTGCTGTGGAAATTTGATTTGGCAATGAGTTTCTTTGCCCACTTCCAATCACATACCAGCTCTAGGTTGATTCTGCTGTGGATATTCTCCATCGTTTTACCAAAAACGCTGTTATTGTACAATTTGAACTGATCCTTTTAAAAGTCGTTTTTGGCATTGGTCCTCAGATTGGTGTTAAAGTCAATATATGGCTTAAGTCATTTTGATTGACTAAACTGAAGAGCACGATGGATTTTTGTGATTATGAGCCCATTCTTTACTGCTTGTTGGAGATTGATGTAATGGGCTACATATTTTTGTTTATTTTCCAAGTGACAGAACAGCTTCTTATGTTTTCCATTTGGTGGACATATGCTTTCAGGCATAAAAGGCAGCTGCTCATGTCATGAATGGATAGATTTTGGATAATCAACATCCACTTCCAATGTGTAACCCACATCTCCATTAGGATCCAGTTTTTCTATTCGAATTTCTTCTGCTTGATCCACCCATTTAAAATTATCAAAAGGTAATGGAGCACTCATTGCCCATCCATACAGATTGTTGGCATCCAAGTATGTTATGTATGAGGATGCCTTGGATGGATCATAATTTTTCATGTATTTGTTGTTTGCCTTACCATATCGATGAATAGACTGACAGATTCCACCTCGGATTCCTTTTTCCAGCATGAGGATCATGTTTTAATCTTTCAGGATTTGAAGCCTTATGCCTGTATATTTCAACATTGCTGTCCAACTCATTCCTGGTGATGTAAAGAAATGAGCTGGATCCAACTTGTGGCTCTTAAGTGTCAAATGCTGAAAGCTCTCAAAGACATCCGTAAGAAGCAGCACATCTGTTTGTAGATATACATCACTATATTCCCCAAGTGTTTGACATTTGAAAGCTTGCCAGACATTTTGTGCATGTTGATAATCAGCATCACTAATGTCGGTGTCGTTCAATTTGTTGTAAAATACCTTTTTTGCTGGTAATGTTGTTTCATCCAGCAATCTCTATGATGTTATATAGTCATATGGGAATACTTCTTTCCTTTTGACCAAATCAAATGTATTTGAGAAGAACTTTTTTGTTTCCTTTAGTTCATCTGCTGGAAGATTCTTGACAAGGCTATCCAGCGATGATGACATGAACCGGAAACTATCGATGAATCGGAGCTTAATTCTTCCCACATGTTGGTAAATGTGATGTATTTTTCCTCACTATTTGGAATAACATCTATGTTCCTTTGATTTTTTCTAATTCTCTTACTATGAAATGGGAGTCATATTCGATTTCAGAAACTTGAACAAGTATGTGGACGTTTACAGTGGTTCAGCCGACAATTGCTTGGAGAAGTTGCGTAAATGGCGTAGTAAGAGTTTTAAATTTTCAATGCTTTCAGATGCGTGCATGCAAGTGCGAGTGCATGAAGATATATGGCGTTATCAGTCGTGCATTATAGACAACAAGAAATACGCACTAACAAGAATGGGATTTGGGTTGAACTATCGGTCATGACAGAAATTGTCAGATGGGTTCTAGATTATGTTCTCAGAATCCGAGAGTATGTCGACTCATATATTGACGACATTTTCGTGGATGAGAGAAAAATTTCTGTCAATGAAGTTAAAGATTTATTAACAGGATTTGAATTAAATTGCAAGATTCCAGAAAGCATTTCCGAAGATCGAGAAGTACGGGTGCTTGGGCTGAAAGTTTTTCAAAAGGGTTATTTGTTGAAATGGAAAAGAGATCATCCTTTCACAGAAATTACCGATATCACGTCATTATCACGCCGCGATTTATATTCAATTGGCAGACAGTTAGTAGGGATCTACCCGGTGGCGGGATGGCTGCGTCCGACTTGTTCTTAAATGAAACGCCTCAGTGAGGGCAACTGGGAGGACAAAGTGGGAGAAGAGATAATAGAAAAAGTCAAGTGGGTGATGAGAAGAGTCGAGGAAGCCGACCCGTGCAAGGGGGAATGGTTCATAAATAACTGTGAAGAAGGAATTTTATGGTGCGACGCGAGTTCGATTGCTATTGGTGTTTTGCTTGAGGTCAAGGGTCAGACAATCGAAGATGCATCATGGTTAAGGAAAACAGACGACTTCCGCCATATAAATTTAGCTGAACTGGAAGCTGTAGTAAAAGGTTTAAACTTATGTATTAAATGGGGTAGGAAAAGGTTAATAGTTAAATCGGACAAGTCAGTTGTATCCTGGATATCCACGGTGATAGCGGATGGTGGGAAATTGTGTACAAGGGCGTTCAGTGAACTGTTGATTAAAAGAAGATTGATGATCATTAAAGAGTTATGTCAAGAATATCAAATGGAAGTGACGATTAAATTTGTGTACAGTGAGAAGAATTGGGCGGACGAATTGACAATAGTACAAAATCAAGTAAAACATAGTAATTGTTGTTTATTAATTTCAGATAGTCATGATAGTCTTTATAGAACATCACAACAAATGTCATCTGGGAGCAAGGAGGATGCATGGATAAATAAATCACCACTCTCCTCCGGATTGTCACAGAGGCGGGCCTGTACTCTTTGCCGGCTCCTGGGGGCAAAAAAATGAAATAACACCCATAAAAAGAGAAAGGTCAAATTAAAAATGTAAATTTAACTCACTTTGAGACGGAATTTGCGCATGGGGTTTGAATCGTCGCCGGTAAGATGCAATTGATTCGAAAAAACAATGATATTTCGAGGGTCCGGAAAAAGGCTGGAAAAATTATCAAAATTAGTAAAATTAAAATTAAATAAAAGTACTTACCGGGATAATCGTCGATCCAAAATTTTCTAAAATTTTTTAATTTTAGAAACTCCAAAAATGGAACTAACGTGTTCCAATCGAAATTAGTCGTACGATTCCAAAACGTACGTGGACCAATTAAGATTGAACACGCGAAGATTTTAGACTGAAAATCTGGTATAAATACAGATGGATTTTTAGATAAAATTAGACGAAAAAACAAATTTGAGTTAATTTGAGCGACTTAAGAAAAAAATTGAACAAATTTGAGAGGAAACACATTTCACCGATTTTGACAAATTATTTAGAGGTTGGTATTGTTGAATATTCGCGACCGAGAGCGGGAGTAGTGGGTTACTCTCTCTCTCTCGGGTCCAGAACATTTAAGTTAAATTCTTCTACGAGAGTCGGTCGGAGCCCCATTAATTATGTTAATCTATTTTATTTTTATTGCACAATTATTTCAATAAACATTTTTATAATTATTTATTTTATTTCGCTGAATATTTATTATAAAGATTTATTTTTTTGCAAACTCGAATACCCCTGGGCAAGGACATGATTAAAATCAAATTATTTAAACATAAACTCTTGAAGGCTGGTTCTGGCGTGTGTTTCACTGCAGCCAGAATAGGTCCCCGGTATATGAGGTCAGTGAGTGACAACAAAGCTCAGGAATTCATACCGGAAGACAGTTTCGGGATCCGACTGCAAATCTGTCTGACCGCCTACGTAGAATAAGATTAAATAATGAATCAACAACTTGAATCATAACCATTGTAATATTTAGATGTTTCAAGAAATTGAGTTAGATTAAGCTAAGCGAACGATCGAGAAGTTGCAACAAGAAAATAAAGTATTGAAGAGAGACATGGTAGCAGACGGTAAAGAGATGTCGAACTTGCGTGATAGCGTAGAGTGCCTGTCTATAAAGTTAAGAGTGTCCCATGAAGCTTCCATCGAGCCTGAGGAATACGCCCGTGTAGTAAAGCGGGGTGTGGCGATGGAGAATCGAATCCGTGTGCTCGAGCGATTATACTCGGAGCAGCTGCAATTACAGTTAAGGCAGAAGCTGAGAACCGAGGAGGGTAAGGAGTCCTGCACTCTAGGGACGCAGTGGTCGATCGCCGACTATAGGGGCGAAGACTACGTGAACCGACGGAAGGGGCTGAGAATCCGCAAAAGTATCAATAACGTGGTGAAGTGTTTTAGGAAATAATTTTTTCATGTTTTGCGAGTTGTTGATTCATTGTTTTTTAAAATGTAACACGCACTGAATAGTTTAAAATTTAATTAGCATTTCTCTTTTTTCATATCACCTTGTCTTGCCACTAAAATCACACACATAAATAGAGGATTCGCATTAGGGTATTCGAGTATGCTTTTTATAAATGATTCATAATCATTAAAATAATAAAAGATGGAATGTTGTCATAGTTTCCATACCTGCTAAAAAGTCCAACATAATAAGATGAAACATATAGTTCTGTGTCTGGGGTCAACACAGCCGTATTCGAATCTAACGACACATCGTGGGGTTACTATATTAAATCGTTTTAATCTAGCATCACATCATACCCATTAGGGCTGATCTGGTCTATCTGGTCTTAAACCTGTGTAGATCTGTAACCTGGAAGGTCCTCATAACTTATCACTGCGTGCAGATGATATGCTGGGTGACAGGCAAGTTGTGGTCATAGACATTGACAGATTAGGAGTTAAAATATACATGCAGAAGCTACATTGACATGAGAGTGTTTTATGGTTGGTTACCGATAACCTGGGGGCTCAAAGTCAAATCATTCAGTCTCCCAAGATATGTTCAAATGTTTTGAAACCACAGAACCACAACATATTATATTAATATATTTTATATATTTAAATTTATCTAGGGTAAGAGAAATCCTCTTCCCTTCCTACCCAAAAAACAAATTCAAATAAATAGGGTTAAGATCTTTTTAATCAGTTTGTAAATACTGTGATAATCAATAAATATTTTATAAAAAAGAATTATCTACTCTTTTTGATTTTAGTTTTTAATTTTAATAATCAACTAGATACGCCAACAATTGAGCAACTTGACGATGATGACATTTACCCATCATCTGATGAAGAAACATAAGTATATAAACTATATAGGGAGGCGGAAGCTATAACCCAATGTAGTGGTGTCGAGGGAGGCCTCACGAAAAGAACTTCGGTAAAAATCATGGCACGGCTCACCAACAGTGCGAATTAATATAGGACTAAACTCGTACTTCTACCCACTGATAAAAAGAAATGAATTAGAAAAGATACCAGTCAAACTACAAAATCTAGAGTTCTAGCAGAAGTGACCAACAAGATTTTGTTGGAGGTGAAAAGATTTTATTGGATGAAGAACGAGAAAAACAAAGTCCACCTCTAGTATTGATTTTCCAGAAGAAGAATTAAATCGTTGAAACACATCCTAAATTCTAACGAGGAATGTATTAGGACAAGTTGTTTAAATAATTGATTATGTAATTAAATAACACGCTTTTATTTGAAATATAAGTTTGTTCACAATTCGTTTCCTTGTGTTTTGCTAGATTAATTTATAACATTATTTAAAATATGTTAATACAGTTTGAAGCAAATAATAAATGTTATAAAATGGTTCATCATTTATTTCTAAGTATTTTTACTTATTCGTTGAGGAATACAGCACACATATTTATTTCGGTTGACTAGGTCTGATTTATGATTATTAACCCTTTCCAGCCCAAATTATTATTTAAGTAAAATATTTGAGCATTGAATATACAGTAGCGCTCAAAAATAACCGGACGAAGTGAAAATTGGCTATATCTCTTGAATGGTATTAAATATATTAATGAAATTTTGCCATAATGTGTAGCTTAACAGTTTGATATCTTTCATAAAAAAAATGAAATCATTTAAAAATTTTTTTATAAAATCAAGCCATATTAATTTTTTACACAGTTCAAAAATAATCGGACACGAACAAAAATATATTTAATTAAACATTACAGAAAATGATGATGAGAATTAAAGCAAATCAGTATTTT
>MQRK01224045.1:18951-30584 GCA_001938485.1 Girardia tigrina | reverse complement strand
TATATATATATATATATATATATATATAGAAAGTGAGCAAATAAAAAGAATGGAATAAAAGAAGATTGAAGACGAACAGAAATTATATATTAAAATATCCGAGTAGGTGTAAAATTTTTCAGAATCTCCATTGTAGTGAATTATTTTGGGTTATTGTTACAATATATACCTTTTCGATATATACAGACTATTTGATAAATTTGATAACATGATCATTACATGTAATATAAAAGCAACTTTCTTTTTAAAAAAAATCAGTTCTCCAGAAAATGATGGTTAAAGCGTCGACATTATTAAGCAAAAAATAAATTTTAATTGACTTCATAACTTTGATTTATGGTACTTTTTAGTATTTCTTTTCAAAATATTAAAAATCGTAAAATGGTTTAAATAAATCATTATTGGCTTGATTTTTTAGATTAACGTAGCTTCATTTGAAATATAAAAGAGATAAAATCTCAAATTCCTTTGACAATCACAACTTTAATCGTATAAGAAATTACTTGTGTTGACCCCTTTAAAATAATAAAAAAACATTTCAGTTATTTGATAAATAAAATAATTATGCGACTATACTATTTACAACTTATTCCGCTTTCAATGGGTATAAGCACCTATAATTGAACAAAATTCCGCTGGCAGAACCAAAAAAATGATAAGTTCGTATATATATGACGCACCCGTATAAGAATTAAACTGAAGATTGGACACAATGTCAACATTTTTATTCCAATACAAATTTCTGTTTTTTGATGAATTTCCGATAAACATTATTTTCTATTCACAAAACAATTTGAAAATAAATCTAGTGCACTATAAACATGAATACGTTAACATTTTGATTTAAATTTTACCACCTCACGATTTTCAAATTTACAATTTCTCAATTTTAGAGTTTTAATAATATAAAAATATATCTTAGCAATTTATAAACTTTCCAATTTTAAATAATAACGCTCAAAATTATTCGTGAGCACCAAATCCGTTCAGAAACGTTTTACTCATGGCGATACAAATTCGTCAGTTTCATTCTTAATTCTCATCTCCAGTTTACCTTTCATTGTTGAGTTATAATTTAACTAATTGTTATTTATCCTTTCCGTCGTAATATTTTAATAATGCTTGGGTTAAAAAATAAATAATTTATAAGTTGGATTATTAATCTCCTTGTAAAATTATTTATTAAAATAAAATTATTTTCTTCTTTATTTTCTCCATACACAGTGGACACTTAAGAAGATTGTATGAACAACTGAAGCATAAAAGATGACCACATTGGAAAGCAAGTTGATTCTCAACTACACTGCAAATACTGCAAATCTATTTACGTTATAATTAAATAAAACATTAAATAATTAATACTCACTGTAGCTTCTATTTTCTGTCTTTTCGTTGGAATTCTCTCTTTGAAAAGATCAAACATTTTCCCGATTCTTTTGATTGTTCGTCTTTCTTGAACATCTTTGTTCTAAAAATAAATGGACGATGAATTTACCCCGGTAAACATTACTTACAATAGATAACGAAACAAATTTTCTTCGGAATTCTTTCAATTCAATTTCGGTCATAATACTGCTGGTAGATTCGAGAAGGAGTAACTTAACAACTTCAAAGAACCCACAATCAAGAGCCACTTCAATTGGAAGTTTTCCGTTTCCGGCTCTTAAATTCAAATACATCTTGCTTTCCTTCGAAAGAATAAGTTTCTTGCAGTATTCAAATCGTCCCATCTTGATTAATAATGTCAATAAAGTTTCTTTATTTTCTAAAATTCGAGCATATGGAACTTTACCGTGCTTGAAAAACTAAAAATAATTTTATATTAAGAAATATAAATAAAATATTAACTGACCTCAATTATATCTGAAATTGTATTATATTTTTTGTTTTTTGATAGTTTCAAAGGAGTCTTTCCAAACTAAAATAATTATATTAAAATTGGGAAATTGATTTTGTTTCCATTAATTTAAAAGAAAAAATATTTCAATTTATATATATAAATATTGCATAAATTTAGAAATGCTATTTTAGATAGTTAACCATTTGCGGAAAGTTTATGTATTTGTTCCAATTAATTTAATTGAATTTATCTTTAACCTATCATTTCATGATCTAATTTTAAAATTTACTTCAAAACTCATTAAATGAATGACAATTTTAAGTGTTTAAATGATTTAACAGATGTGTTAGTGAGTGTTTCTGAACTAAATAAGTAATATGACACGTTTGGATATGTAGTAAATCTGTTTCCAATTGAAATGAACAATTAATTCAGTTAAAAAACTTCCTTTTTGTTAGATGTTTATTTAAAGTTTTTTTCCTCGTCCGTTATCTCATAGTCTCAGTATCATTAAAAAAAGTGTAATTATTTTCGAAAGTTATTTTAATAATATAATTCATATAATATTGATTTAAAAAAATTAACCTTGGTTTGAGCATTCATGTCACAATGATTTTCCATCAGCATAATCACCATTTCTTTTATATTTTTTGATACCGCATAATGAATGGGTCTAAATTTGTCCTAAAATATCAAATAATTCATACATTCATATTTTAAAAATCTACCTGAGTTTCTTGCTCCAAATCACAATTATTGCCAATTAACGATGATAAAACTTCTGGTTTCATAAATTTACAGGCCAAAGACACGGCAT
This sequence comes from Girardia tigrina, assembly GCA_001938485.1. Classification (NCBI taxonomy): domain Eukaryota; kingdom Metazoa; phylum Platyhelminthes; order Tricladida; family Dugesiidae; genus Girardia; species Girardia tigrina. The sequence continues at coordinate 27,927 of MQRK01224045.1, read as the reverse complement.
TGTGCTGAGACTAAATAATTTTTAAATATTTTATACAAAATCTTAAATAATTTTACATTTGTTATAGAATTCAAATCGCATGAATGATCCATTAATAATGACACAATCTTCAAATTTCCTTTTTCGGCTGCCATATGAATAGGTCGATATAAAATCTAAATATTAAATAAAATTTTAGTTATTTATATATACAATTTTTACTTTTGTTTCGGCTTCTATATCACAACCGTTATCAATTAGCACTTTTACAATTTCGTCATTGCCCTTTAAACAAGCAAAATGAATCGGTCGATCCTTATTCTATTATTATACTTATATTATTATAATTTTATCATAATTAAATACTTTTGTTTCACACTCAATGTCACAGTTCAAATTTACAAGTATCTGTACTATTTCCAGATTTCCTTTCAAACAAGCAATATGTATCGGTTGATAGTTATTCTAATCAATATTAATGCGGTAATATTAAAATAATTATATTACTTCATTTGTTGCTTCGAATTGACATCCATAATCAACTAGAATTCTAACAATTTCTGGATGGCTATTTTCACAGGCTAAATGTATTGGTCTACTGTTGTCCTTTAGATTACTCCAAGTTATTAAGAAGAGAAGAAGTATGAAAACTTACTATTCTTGTTCCAACCTCAATGTTACAATTTGTTTCGATCAATAGTTTCACAATATCTGTATTACCAACTTCACATGCATAATGTATTGCTCGATAATTATTCTGTTCAAATATTTTTTTGTTGTAAAAAATAAATTATATAATTAAAAGATATTACTGTTGGGTTAAAAATTTGATTAACAAATTCTTTTTTAATATATTTTAAAACATTTTCGTAACTTCCATCTTTAATCGATTGAATAAAAATTGTAAAATTATCCATTTTAATAAAAAATAAATTAGATATAATTAATAAATATTAATTAAACAAATTTTTATATATTATTTTTTATTAAAAAACTAAAATTCAAAAGACGTTTATAATTTAAATATTTTTAAAATAATTATTTAAATATATTTATTTAAATTTATTGTTTTTTTAAATAAAGTAATTTTAAAATAAAATTAAATCGATAATTTATATTATATCCTTTTTAAGTATTTTTAAAAATTAATTTTTTAATTAATATAAAATATAAGTAAGTAAAGTTGAAACTTAATATTTTCAATAAATAATTTCTACGGCTTAAATATCATTTTCAGATTTATTTGTAAAAAACAAAGTTAATTCGATCCGAATTAAATAAATTTACAAATCATTTACCATTAAAAAAACAATAAATAAATCACATTAATTTAAAAATAATTATAATTTTAACACAAAAAATTAAAATTACATTTTTTTAAAAATGTGAATGTATGACAAAAACTTTTTCAAATATATTGTTTTGTTGAGTTAAATTAATTAATTTAGTATTAATTTATTAAACACATTAAAATTATTATTATCATATTTACGTATTTATTTATAATTTTCTATTAAAAACAAAACTCATCCATTAAAAAATATATTTTTAAATAAATTTTTTAATTGATGAGTTTTGTATTTATAATTTTATAGATTAATTTGAATTTTTTAAAACATTTATTTACCAAAAAAATAATGTTTTAATTATTAAAACGTTTTTTTAAGTTATTTACATCAACACATTTTTTAAACAATAATTATAATTAATTATTAACTATTATTATTATTATTATTATTATTATTATTATTAACTATTATTATTATTAAAAAATTATTATTGTTTGTATATTTTTAAATAATCACAATTACAATAAATTATTATAAATTATCTAAATTTTTTTCTTCATTTATTTAAGCGGTTTAACAGTCGTCTTCAGAACAACTAATTTTGAAAAATAGTTACATCAAGACATACTTTAAAACTCGTCTAAATTTAAATGCATTTCGAATATTAATTGAAGGATTCAAAGATTTAATATGTGCCGCTTCAATATTTTACTGTCTCCTAATAATTCTTAAATTTTATCAATTTCGAATTAGCTAAAAATTATATCTTATTATAAATTTATTTGAATTAATATTTATTTAAACGTTTTTAAAAATTATAATAATTATTATGAATTACAAAATTTTGTTTGCCCCAAAATTAGAGTTTTAATAATAAATTTAAGAAAAACTATATTTATTGATTAAAAAGCATATTTAAATAAAAAATTTAAAATAAAAAATAATACCGTTAATTCTTTAGAAAAATATTTTTTTAAATATTTAAATTTTGGGACGAAATATAAAATCATTTTTTTAAATTAAATATAAACATATTCCATTTAAAAAGATGGTTTTTATTAACACAATGTATTTCGACGGAATATCCGTCATCATCAGGCGATTCTGATTCTGTTAAGCGTATAAATGTTAAAATGATCATCACGCAATCAATTATGCAATTACTGTTTCACGCAAAAAAGGAGTTAATCCAGCAAATAAAGTTCAATCAAGTGACTCATTGAAAGTTTTTTTATCGTTGTTGATAAAAAATTACGAAATGCGCAAAGAGAAATCGAAATAGAGAAAAACACTCTTGAGAAAGAGTTCAAGGCGAAATAGTCCACGATATTGGGGAGCAACACGAATTACGACCAGTAGATCGCCGTGAACACAGAGTACCAGATTGGCCAGTACGCCGATATGGTAAAGAGGAACGAGGAGGCAGCCGTGCGAATGCTGCTCGAGCATAATATTTCAATTTTTACAAATAAATTTCTCGACTTTTTTTTACGGATATGCCATTGAAATATATTGCTTTAATAAAAAAATCATTTTAAGATGGCGTATTTTTATTTTTAAAAAACAATTGCCATTATTTTTTAAATTTTTAAAATAATATAACATTACAAATTCTAAATTAAATTGCAAGCTAAAAAATAGAATTAAAGATTTAATTTACATTTTGATATTGTTTTTAACTCTTAAGATTTAATTAAACGCCATGTCTCTCAGGCACTCCATATTATTACGTCTATCATAGTAACAAACAATGGACTAAATTCTATTCAATTTTTTTGACTTTTCTTATTTATTATAGTGATAAGTATCATGGTATAAGATCATATACGCGTACACTTTGTTATTCTATTCTTTTTATTAGCTTACTTTTTATATAGGTATATATGTATGTATGTATCTAGATGTAGAAACCTGTTTTTAAAGGCGTTTTACTCAAGACTCCTACACATCTGACCGGCTTGTTAGATACACCAACTTATGATTACCATCTATTCCACGCTTCTTAAATACTGGATTAGGATGATAAGATTCAATGGCCTATTCTATTTCCAAGTTCATTTTTGTACCTTTCATTTTATGAATCGTATGACAGATACATTTTAAAAGTAGATAAACATGACCGGGAAGACATTTTTAACGGGTGATTCATATTAGTAAAGATTTTTTAGAAATATTCCCTGTTTTTTAATTTTCAGAACAACGAATTGACATGGCTCTCTGTACGTAAAAAAGAGCTTTGATGGACATAAAGTCATGTATCTACTGTTCCCAGAATTACAGGGCTTTCCATTCAGTTTTGACAATTTTTCACAGAATTTTGAAATGTTTCAAATGGTTTTGATATTTTGTCAAATAATTTTAATATATTTTAAAATTTTTAATTTATTTTTTAAGGAAATATAAAATATATTTTTTAGTAAACTTATCTAGTAAACATTTTGTATATAATGAAATTTTATTATTGTATTAAATAATATAATGATTGAAGTGCTGGCCTCCGGATCGAGCTGTGCAGGCCAGCACTTCTTCAAAGAGCGGGAAATTTTCGTTCGGCGGAACAGATCAGCCGTTCTCGTGCCGACCAGGATTCCATTAGATCCGACCGACACTGGATAGTACATCACTGAGTAGCGGTCGATCATCCGGTTCGATGCAGTTTCCCGTACAGCATTTCCGTCTCCGTGACCACCGACACCGTTCGATAAGGTGGATGATTCGCTCGGTTCGTCGACACGCGCTTTGGACGTGTCGTTGAAACTGTCGTGGGAACCCTCCATGCGTTGCTAAATTGTGTGAGGCGATGGTGCACATGATCCGTCCGATTGAGGCCGCTGTCGCGTAGTGTGGTCCAAGTTATTTATCCATTCGAACGTGAGAATCTTGTTTACACGAACTAAAAGACGATCAACAAAGAGAAGACATCTATTTGTTCCATTTAAAATCGTACACAAAATTTTATTTCTGTCAGTTTATTTAAACAATTGCTTGTTGTTCGATTTTTGATTTTGTTTCTCAAATTTTTCGAGCACCACAATGATATAAACAGTTTTTGCAATGTTATGGCTGAAAATCTTGGTATCTTTGAACAAAACTAATAAAATTTATTCATACTAAGTGTTTTTCTTAAGGATGTAATGAAGAAATTCATGTTTCCCGTGGTAGGTTTCTTATTTACACTCAATAAAAAAATTAAAAAAACAGCATCAATACAAATAAATAAATTTATCAAAACTTTATTCAAATTCAAAATGCAGTTTTTTTGGTCCCCCATAGATTTATCTTATATCTTATTTATATCTTAAATTAGGGATCCTAAAAAGTAAACTTTAAAAAAGTTTTAATAACCAAAGTCATCCATTAAAATATATATTTCAAGACAATATATTTCGACGGATCTACCGTCATCTTCAGGTCACTAATTAATAATCAATTCACCTGGATATAAATACAAAAATGATGATTATGTAATCGATTGCATGAAATCATGATAATCAAAAATTCTCAATAAGCTGGTTGAGACTGCCGATTGAACATTGATTTTAGGGTAACGTGACCTAATTAACAATGCTTCACGCGACACTGTCTCCCAATAACTGTCAAAATGCTTACACAGAATTTTTAAAAAGTTTGAACTTTATTTTAAGTTGTAGCCCATTTTAGAGACGTCTTTTGTTCTGAATTTCAGTGGTTGAAATAAATATAAATCAACCTTCAGTAATACATTTTTAAATCTTGAAATTTATTAAAAATAGACAAAATCTTTGCAAAAAGTAGACAACAATAAATAGTATCAAAACAGTCAGAATCAAGAATAAGTAATGAATAAAGACTCGATGAGAACCCTTCAAAGCAGCCATAACTTTGAGTGAGCGCAAACATTAATATCACCGACGATTAAGTTAATTTTGTTTTCAGAAAATCTTTTAACATAGAATCCTCTGATTCCAAGATATTTTGAAAGAGAGAAGGACAAGATTTGTTCACCTTTTGCAATAAACTGATACTGAAAGATGCCCACACGGCTTCAGATTTACAACAAAAGGTTTCCCCTTCTCCATCAGAAAGACTGTTTGTGTCAATGTTTAAAAGATCTGGAGCCTTACTCACAGCTCGCCTGGTTAGATTTATTGCGTAGTCCATCCAAATCATTTTGTCATCAAGACCGTCTCTTATTATGTGTAACAGTTCTTTTTTAGACCTAGAATCGACATTAGAATCGTCAATTGAATATTCGTCTGAAGTCCTGGAGTTTGACATCGACTCCAGATAGATGATTCTGTTTTTAAGAACGTTTATTTCTTGATTAGCGTTCTCAAGATCTACTTGCAGATGTTTGTTCTGATCTAATAGTTGATCTCGAACACTCAAGATATCGTTCAGGTACAGGTCATAGCTGGAATGTGGAGACATTTCCTTATCCACAAATTCATTTGTTCTTTGATCTTCGAATTCTATTTGACGTTCTGCATTCTTCACTGATTCAATACGTAATTTGTCCATAAGTTCTTTATTGATATTCCTCGATTCTTCAAGCTTTAATTTCAACAAAGTTAACTGTCGTTGGAGATTACTGTTTTCCGACTGAAGTTTGTTTAGTTTTAAAGTTTGTTCTTTGAATAGATCTGTCATCTTGAAGGTATTTTCTAGCTGAAAAATAAAAGAAATCATATACAAATATGTAGAAGATAGAAAGAAAAGTATGTGAATATTATTGATGACCATTTACGGTACGTTAAAAATGCCTGTAGTATTACATAGAAAAAATAAAGTAGTTAAACATGTAACGATTTACCAACAAGATATTACTATATAAAGTTTATTTTTCGACGCATGACTCATTATTGCCAACACATTCTTTCTAGGGGGTAATCAGCTCGTGGAATTATTTTAATGAAATTATCCTCATATTTATCTAAAAATTCACGAACATTTTTGATTAAGTTGTTTATGCTGTCAAACGTTACGCCTTTCAAATGCTTTTTAAGATACCGGAACATGTAGAAATCGCTAGGTTGGAGGTCTCTGTTAAAGAGTGGATGTTCCAATAAAGAGAATACTATTTCTGAAAGTGTCTGTCTTGTGACTTTTTTGGTATCTATTATCTTTCAAAAGACATAAAAGTGTTTCGAGTTTTGCATTTGCTTTGTCTAACAGCTGTTACAACATTACCAATGAATACTACATTGATAATTTAGTCTTTCTCAGAGAATTATAATTGTATTACACGACTTCCGTCCAAAAATTGTATCTGCTTTGTTTCCTTTCGATGTGTTGTTCCTGATCTCAGTTTGCTTTACGGCCGCTACTTTCGAAGTTTCATTTCTTTGGATTCACGAAGGAATCCCAGTAAGTACGTAGAAAGAGAAGTGTTATCATTTGTTATAATGCTACTTAAGAAACGGTCTCTTCACTGCACATAAAGTTTTGATGTTAGAACACAACACTCGAATGGACAATTCCCCATTTGATCAATCAAAAACACGAGTAAAAATCTTGAATAGAGTTTTTGAATACCAAAGTCTTTCATAATTGTGCAAAGAATTCCCACAACGTAATGAAGACGAATGGACGGCATTTAAAAGAGAGTTGGTGTTCATCTTTCGCAATCCATTTTAATTTTCCATCAATTTAATCTGGAACATCTTAAGGCCTTACATTTTCTTATCGTTAACCACAATAGTGCGGTCATTTTAAAATACTTTACCAACGTTTTCATGGTATGAAAAATTGAAGAATCAGTCTTAAATGTATCTTTAGGTGTATTTGTCACTTCAGTTGCGTTTCGCTCTAACAAAAAAAACTGTGATACGTTATCATGTAGTTAAATTTATGTAGTTATTTGAAAGAATCGAAATTCTACCAATCTTTTTCTATGTTAGACTAAGGACTTATTTAACCTAGTACGTACTCGATTGAGTTGAATTAGTTTAATTATGACACTCATTTGAAATAACCATGAGAATAATTGTCGAAGACTGTAAATTATTTAAATATGCAAAGTGATGCATCCAATCAAATTGAAGTATTGTTATAACACAATTAAATATTTGAATTTTTATTTATTTAGATCAACGTTGTTTATTATAGTAAAATAATAGATGTATTAAGTACTTTTCGTTTTATTTATTTGGCAAACACACTATTTACCATATAGTTTTAGTGAAATAAACAATGACATTTGATATTCAATTTACACAAATATAATGTTGGAATGCTTTTAATCTCTACAACATCGTAGTAAAATCACAATATCTGAAGCTAATCAAGTAGAAGTAGAACACATTAAGTTGTCACAGTACAAAGATTGTAATATCATTGATATAAAATATAACTGACAGAATATTATCTCTGTCGTGGTTGGTGTCTCAAACATAACTGTACCAAGGTGATTTATAGCATATCACTATGCGTTATTTATTACAATTCTTTCTGTAGATATACCACAAATGCTTCCATTCTGTCCAAATATTTACCAAAACCTTTAAAGTAAAATAGGTTTTCATGTAAAATTTACAAAATATTTTTCCAAGAAAAAAAATAGTTTGAATTGTTTTTAACTTTCCAAAAAGTGTCACTTTAGCAATTTGCAGTCGTAAGTTCCGCATCTTAGAACGACATAAGGCAACAACTTCTGTGTTCATGTTTTTTTAAACTAAATTTTCATTTACATTTTCACAGCTCAAAATCAAGAGATATTGCTTGAAAAATTCTTTTTATGCTGGGATCGGTAATAGAGTGTAAAAAGTTTTAGAAATCTACAAAAATTTGTCACCTCTATAAAAAAATATTTATGTTCTTTGATTTTCTATTAATAAATCGTTTTTTTATTTTACATTATTACGAACATTTAGACAATTCTCATTTGAATTTTTATTGCAATTACATTTAGAGTCATTACAACTCTCAGAAGGTCTTTCATCGTTTGCCATCGTTCTAATTGGTTTTTTAATTTCTGTTTTTAATCATGATTATTCGAACAATTTTTCTAAGTTATTTTTTAAAATATTTCACCTCTAAAAATATTAATTAAAAAAATAATTTTTACCATTTCTCAATAAATCCAAAAATAATAAAAATTGTCATCAAATTATTAAAAATGCATTTAATTTAAACTTCATTAAAAATTACTAAACTTAATTTTAATTGTGAAATTAAAAATATGAACTTATCAAATGATTATTTTAATTATGCTCTAATAGTCAATCCTTTAAATTTAATAAAAAATACCAATTTCCATCTGGGTGGTAGAATCACCATTCTAAATTCAACATACTTAAATCAACATACCGCATCCATACATTTACACATTCAAACAATTTAAAATATTCCTCACATACATGTTTGTAATTGCACAATATTCTTAAAATGAAAACATATATTATTGATAGATTTCTTTAAATTCAAACTAAGACTTAAAAATGCTATTTTTCATTTAAATGTAAATAATAATGATGTTTCTTTCAATTATCTATGAACTTTTCTAACTTTGAATACATTTATATTTTTTTATATTATTTTATTTTTAAATAATGATAAATTGTTTCATTTTCTATAATTATATATATATATATATATATATATATATGTCTCGGCAGCGGCGCAGTGGAAGCGTTTATCACATCTTGTCCTCCCGCGGGGTATCAAGGGGAGGGGAGTGGGTTCGATTTTATTATTATTGTTGTCTAATAACAATACAACAATAACGTTG
>MQRK01224041.1:11687-24684 GCA_001938485.1 Girardia tigrina | reverse complement strand
GATGATGGGATTTTTATTATCTCGAAACGCGTCGTCTTGTTTTTATCCCTAATATATATATATATATATATATACATATATATGTTTTATGGATGTACCCCAAAACGTAAAAGCGAAAATATCGAGGCCGAAATATCGACAAACCAAAATATCGACAGGAAAAAATAGAAATAGAAATAAATGTTTTAATGATTATAAAGATTTAAAATTCGATAATTCATAAATTCGAAAACATATTTCAAACATGAAGTGCCTGATCTTACTGGATTGTGGATGGTACTTTTAAAACTGTTCCGAATGCATTTTATCATTGTCCTGTTGGCATTGAAAATTGTGAGTGTTACCATTGATATATTCGTTAATGACAAACAAAAGAGAAAATAACTATAAACGGCTGTTTGACGATTAAATGGGCTTTGCAGTTGAAAGTAAAATTAATCTAAACCTGTGATTATGACAGATCTAAAACTTCAATGTACGCGTAAGCTTCTAAATATGGATATGATGAAAGTTTCAGTCTCTATGTCAAATCACCTTAGCATTTATCTAACCTTCAGAAATACCGGATGCATTCAAAGTGTTAAAACGTCATATTCACAGTGATGCTAAAACGTTGCTGAGATGGTTTTAGTACTATAATTAAATCACCTTTATTTTCACCATTTTTGTGGTCTGTATATGATTTAATTTATAAAGGTATTTCAAAAACACAGAATATCTTCGAGGCTTGGCACCGAAAATGGGAATTTGTTATTTGTTTATTTCTTTTTACCATTTTTTGGCTTGTCAATGTTTTTTCTGTCGATGTTTTGGCCTACTCCCATGTTTCATATATAAATGCAGATGTATCATGGTTAGATTAGTATAATGATGATGTTTGATCCGTCGAACAACAAATTATGATATTTTGTATTTTATTACAATTTCGTAGAATATTTTTTAAAAATTATATTTTTACTATTTATTAAAATTTTTTAGAATGTTTATTTTATCTTTGCTTTAAATTATTTTATAAATTAATTCGTTTTTCTTAAATTTATAATTTTATTCATTTCATTTATTTTTTTCAAATTCATAATTAAAAAATGTATTTCTTAAACATATTTATTTTTTACTCAAATACAAAAATACGATTTTATTATTTGTTTATTGTGAAATTATTGGTTCTTGATTTTATAAAATATTTATATCACAATCAAGTTTTAAAATAAATTTCTCAATTTTTCATTTTAAATTTGTTACTTCTGAATATTAAAAAATTTTAATTATTTTATTTATAAATTCTCAAATTCAGGGGGTGAACGATTTTTTAAAAACAATATTGAAATATACTTTTTTAGAAAACGTACATACAGTTTCTTATCAATAGCTATAATTTATTTTGTAAGGCTTCATATACAACTCTATCATCTTTCCTATTTGGAAGTTTTAACAAACATTAAATTGCTACATTAATCAAACAGTAGATAGATATTTAGAGATTGAGATTTAAAAATCTGGATATATTTTTCAGTGTTAGAGAGGAATGGATTTAGGGAGGAACGATTAAATTTTGAAAGAATTCGTCAAATTTCAGAAGTTTAAAAGATATAAAAAATAATAAAAATTATTAAATCCACATTTAATTCAGTATAGACAATTATAATATTTGATATGATTTATAAGGCGAATTCATCGTTTGAAGACGTTCATGTCGGAGAATTAAATTAATTCTCAAAATTATTACTTGTTCTAATAATTTAAATAACTTTATTCCTAAAAATTAAAATATTTTTGCTAATTCTATAAGTAATTCTATAAATGATGCCAGCAAAAAAGAATAATTTAACAAAATATTTTTATAATAGTTTTAAATTCAAACAAAAGTCACATAAAAATATTTTTATAAAAATTTATTCTTTTGTATTTTCTAACTTAAAATAACGAAATATTTATCTTAAAATATACAAGAATGCAAAGATTAGGAAAAAAAGATTGTTCAAAGACGAAAGATTAAAAAAAAGATTTTTTTTCAACGTTCATTTAGTGTTCAGAAAAATTGCGATTTATATTTTCAATATTTTTTATCAATGTAAAAACTCAGAGAATTTACTTACAAAAAACTTTTTCAAATTAAATAATTATTTTTACTTAATAACGATTTTTCAAATATTTTTATAGCAACTTTAGACTTGAAACCTGTGAATTGCATTGTCATTATTTCAACGACTGTAACTTAATATGATTATAATTCAAGTGTCTGCTTTTATACAAAAAGATGTTATATTACTGAATTTAAAAGCCTTTTCTTTTAGGATGTTTAAGAATCTAGAAAATCTATATGCCACCTAAACATAAACCAAAGATCAAGCATTCTTAAATTGACTAAAAATTCCTATTTCATCCTCAACTAACATCCAAAATCCAATTTCTTTTCTTAACTCGATTGAGTCGGTACTGTTAAAACATTTATCGAATGTCTTCATTATAATATTCCTCTTTCCATTATAAGTTCTTTATTTTTGTGATCTAGTTAATAGATCATCCATTTTGGGAAATATTTCCGTTATGTTTTGTTAAGCAAATATAATAATATGAAAATTTCTATGTATGAGATATATTCAAGAAAGTTTCGTCATCACAAAAAGTCTCAACATTAAATAACATTTTATTTGATTATGATCGCCCCTTTATTTATATGACTTAATGTATACATGCTGACATTAGGTCCTGTATTTTTTACAAATGTCTAAAAAGAAGAAATTTTACAAAAGCATGTAGAAATTTTTTTAAATGTGTTTGGTCAATGTACAGCTTCAGATAGAACATGTAGAAGATGGTTCAAAAAGTTCAAATTAGGTGATTTTAAACTTTCTGATCAGCCATATTCTGGACGATTATCTTGTTAAAATAATAGTGATTTTTAGACTATGACAGAAATAAGATCCTTTTCTGGCAATATCGAAAATCCCAGAAAGACTTAATTAATCTAAGGAAAAACCGTTTTTGATCATATTATGAGGTAAGATCAGTGTGGAAATATTCAAGTAAGATGCTGCATGAAATAAGTAAAAATGTAAATGATTGAGTCATCGTGATACCACAACATTTTGTAAGCAAAATTGAGCCGTTCTTGAACTGAATAATAAACGAAAATGAAAATTAGATTACCAACAAAAACAGTCAAAAAATGGACATATTGTGAAACATGGAAAGCCTATCAGCTCAAAACTAATTTTGATTCTATTTAAGAGAATGCTGTGTATTTTTGGGTCATTTGAGGGATACTTATCATTTCTCCTCCGACGCTTCTTCTTAAGTCGTTTCTCCTCCCGACAAATGTATTATTTAATTTTTATACCCCATAAATAAATGAAGTATAAAAACACTTGACTAATATTATTTGATCTAATAAAAATTGAAACTGTCCAAATTATAAATCATTAATTGAAGAATACTTGTATAATAAAATTAATATATAATGACAAAATCTTTGTATGAAATGAAAAAATATCAATTTAAAATTACAATATGTTAATACAAAATGACAGAAAACTAATATTCAATGACAATATCTTAATATAATAAATGCATTTATCAGAGTATTTGAGGATATCCAATTCAATTGATGTTTATTTCCTTTAATTAAAAGTTTTTAAAAAATATTAAGTGAATTAAATCAATTGCAAAGATATAATTGATTCAGAATTCGCTCTCCTAACTCTTATGGTTACATCTCTAGCTTTTGAAATTAAAAGGGGATTAAAATCATTAGTAAATAAATTACCAGACGAATTAATGCGATTAGTAAATTATTTCGAGAATAAGTATGTAAGTCGTCCTATTAGAGACGGTCATCGTCACAAACATCAATTTCCTTCTAAAATATGCTGATGTTATGATATATGCTGAAGGTGAGGCATTTATTAGTGGAGAGCTACGAAGACAAACAAGTATCAGCATGCTAATGAATGCATTTTGACGATTGTCCAATTTTTATTTGATAAAATTTTATAATTTAAGTGTTTTTATGAGACATTTTCGGGGAGAAACAATCTGTCCTGCATTTGAGAACAAATGCATTACGAGCTTTTAAAAGCTAACAAAAACCTAAATTTTGAAAAGTATGGTGAGCGTAGTTTAGAAGTAATGTCAGTATTGTTTAAATACAGCAGTCAAATAAAAGAGGTTCGAAATTTTCAATAAGAACAACATCATACTCCCTCTTGAGAATACCAGACCCCATGCTACTTTTGGGAATCATAAATGAAGAAAACGTCTCAGAAAGCCTTTCGTATACCCCCCTGGACTTAGCAATCCTCAAATTTTTAAAATTTTCAAACTAAGTTATTTGATGCGATGAAATTTTAACTTAATCTTATAAACGGGAATAACTATTCTTATTTTGTTTTATTCCAAAAAGAACTTTTTGATAAATCTGATATATATATATATATATATATATATATATATATACGTAACAATTTATTTTATTTGGGTATACTTCATATTTTTATTTTGTTTCTATACATTTATTTCCAATAATTTTATTAAAAACACAAATTTTCTTTTTAATCAATCAAATTCATTGAACTATGAATCTTTGGATTTTATTTTAAAAATTAATTTCAAAATAAAATTATATACAAATAACACATTAAATCACATTTTTAGAAGTTTCTTTTAACACTATTATAAATATTTACATATATTCCTTACCTGAATGACTTTAGCATCCATTTTATTATTTTCTTGTATTTGAGCTTTATATGATGGAATGGAAAAAAGTGGTGGATTATCATTGACATCCAGTACCTGGAGACTAATCGACATAGTTGAAGTTAATCTTTCATGAAGTCCTCCGTCGTGACAAATTAAATAAATTGTTCTTGTTGATGCTTCTTCCCGGTCAAGGGAAATTCTAGAAAACATATCGTATTTTAGAGTTAATGGATATTCAGCTGGATTGGGATGAAATCTTAAGTCCTGTAAATTAGATTTGCCGTGGGGCTCTTGGCATCTTATGTCACCGTTCACATCAGTTGCATCGACATCTTTGACAGTTATCTAAATTTATGAAGAAATATAATAGAACATCATCTGAATTTTCAATTGTTTATTTTAATAATAAATAAATATAAATTCGGAAAAAAATGTCAATGATAAAAATATATATACATATATATATATATATATATATATATATATATATATTTAATATTAAAATGTTTCATTTTAATTTTTTTTGTGACAATATAAAAATCTTTTTATAATAAACTTTAAATTTTCTTGTATATTTTTTTCATTCCTTTATAATTTCTAAAAGAATGTTTCTTTTAAAATGTCTTAGTAAAGTTAAAAGTAATTATAAAAGATAATTTAAAACAAAAATAAATGGAAAAAAGATCATATAATGAATGTTACATAAAATAATGATATATAATATGTAAAAATATAATTATACGTGAACATTTAATCTCAATATATCAAGTTGCATTTACATAACAGTAATTATGATTTTTATAAACAAAACGTAGATTTATAATTTATAAACTTAACATAAATATTTTTCAAAACTTAATTTCTCGAATGTTTTTCTTTTAAATTTGAGTTATGATACGACAGTCTCAAGGTTGCCCAAAATGGTAGTAGATTCATGGTGGTGCATGGCTCATTTACTTTCTAATTTAAAATTCGCTAACTTTAATCAGTTCATTTAATTAATTTTTAACCAGAATAAAAGATTTTTTTTAAAATTCGACAATTTATTTTTAAAAAAAGATCATTTGTCAAAACGTTTTCCAACTCTTTAATCGACAAATATTTCAAAATAATCACTTTTTTATCACAGATTACAAAATTCACAATAACTCACGAAAACAATAAATTAAAAATCAGGTAAAAATATCAAATCAAAAAATATATCAAAATAAGAAAAAAAATGAAACAATACAAATTATCATAAAATAGGAAATTTAATTTAACTAACTGGTTCATAGTTCACTGCTGTGAGTTTATAAGTAAAACCTTTGTGAAAATGTAAATATTTTGTAAATAAAAATGTATTTTTCAAAAAAAGTTGTTTTGCGTATAATAATGTATATGTAAAAAAATTTAATTATTTTTTTATTCAAGTTTAAAGTTTTACTCTGTAATTTAAAATTTTAATTAAAAAAATGTTAATCGAAATAAAAACCATCAGAATCAACACATTTTTGTCATCAAAAAACAAGTTTATTGATGCCCCTAGTGTAGAACTCCTCAATTCTGGGTGCGATGAAAGCGACGTTTTGGTTTTTGAAGCATTTTTCCTGGAGAAAGTTGTCCAGATGCTTGAAAATATGGTTGTCGGTGGTTAAGAGGTCCGGTGAGTAAGGTGGATGAGGCAGAGTTTCGTAGCCCAATTTGTTTAGCTTTTGTAGGGTCAATTTTGCGATTTATGAGCGGGTGTTGTAGTAGAGGAGAATTGCCCCCTTCACACTGACCAATCTCGGACACATACGTCGGAGCTCGTTATGCATTTTGTCAATTTGTTGGCAGTACTTTTCTGTGGTGAACGTTTCATCTGTATTCAGAAAGCTGTGATGGATGAGACAGGCTGCAAACCACTAAACAATCTCTACAACCTTCCTTTGGTGGAGTTTCGATTTCGGAAAGTGGTAAGGAGCCTCATCGTGGTCCAATCATTGTGTCGAACGTCGCCAATTGTCGTTCTCATCACACGTCGCAATCTGATAGAGAAACGAGTCGTTCTTGTTAAGCTGAAGAAGCGCGGAAGACACCTCAAAACGACGATTTTTTTGACTTTCGTTCAATTCGTGAGTCACCTATTTATCGAGTTTTTTCGACTTTCCAATTTGCTTCAAGTGCCAAGCGACGGTTGAAATATCAACGTTAAGCTTTTCTGCAAATTGCTTGAACAGTTATACGTGGATCGACTTCCAACAGCTCCTTCAATTTGTCTTTGTCAATCGTCGATGGGCGGTTGCCATGAGGCCCATCTTCCAAGCTGGTATTGCCAGAGCAAAACTTTTGATAGCAGCACTGCACTGTGGATTCGTTGACACTTCCCTTGCCCCAAACTTCGTTGATGTTTCGAGCGGTTTAAGCTGCATTACGCCCTAGCTTGAAATCGTAGAAGTAAATGTTGCGAAAATCACATTTTGACATCTGCAATTAAAATCCAAATTATTAACAAAATAAACATTATAATACGTTTTAAACGAATATATATATATATATATATAAGAGTATAAATTAAGCTTTCCAATGACTCTTAACATCATACATTACATGTACATCATACATGCTTTAGTCGTATAACATTGCGGTGAATGCAAAAAAATCAAAAACCTGCATTCCTTTTGCAACAATCTAAGAGAAATACTTGGATAATAAAGGATAAATTTTCAAACAAAAAGAACAAACTATTTATATCAGAAAAAGTTTAAAATATTTAAAATGTGTACTTTCTACTTTATCTCAAAAATAATTGTCTTTCCGGAAACAAAAAAAATCAATACATATTGTTAGTTCTGTCGCTATAATCAATAATTAAATAATTCAACGATATTACAATTTGTATTTCAAAACACACAACCCCGTCCATTTATAGTTATTGTATCAGGTCATCTGGGGAAATACGTAACAATACTATTACACGACTTCTGAAGCTTTCCNATTGGTGAATTCACACGCATACTCAACATACACATTAACAAATTCACATGCATACTCAACATACACATCACACACTACAACTCTCATCATACTCTCAGTCACTATCTCCTAGGTTAATTATGTCATAGATCTCTTCATCATCTTACTCTTCGCACACATCAACATTTCCTAACTCACACATATAATCTGTTATACCTTTTTTTCTAATATTATTTTGTTTTAATAATAATAATAAAGTACAAATATTTTGAAAAAAAATATTTAGAAATTTAAATTGAAATTAAATATTTATTATAATTTTTAATAAATAATCTTAAAATATAAAATATATTTTTTTTCATTTGGACTTTATCATTAAAAACTTTCAGTTATATACATTCATATTTCTGATTGTAAAAACATGAAAAATAATAGCAAAAAATAAAATATTGTATTTAACAATATAAATGAAAAATGTTTGAAAAGCTAACTTTATTTAAATTATTTTTAGTTTCTAAAAAAATAAAATATTAACATCGTTTCAATTATTTTTATACTCTTTTCTACAAACTAATTTACTTCAAACGAATTTGTAAATATAAAATAAACTTAAAAATAATTATTATTTAGATAAATGTTTAACGTTTTCTCTTCACTGATAATAAAATCACACTTAAAATTATTTATTTCAAGATTTTCCTTTTCAATCGAAGTTGAGAAAGGAAATTATATTTTTCAAAGTTATTTTAAACAAAAATAAATAAAAAAATAATTGAATAGAATAAATAAATTAAGGGATAAATAAATAAATAATAATTATAAAGGAAAAACGAAAACTTTGTTTTTTTGTAATAGTTGTAAGTTTATGTCATAAGTTTAAGTCATTCGTTACTTAAATAAAAATAAAAAACGTGTAATAAATAAGTGTAAAATAATAATAAGTGTAAATAATAAGTGTAAAAACTTGGAAAATGTAAATATGTGATGAATTAACTTCCCAAAAACGCCTCCATGGTCATGATTATATTAGGTTGATGCAACAGAAATGTCGTTTTTAATGTGTTTAATATCCATTGTTTGAAATATTTAGAAAATCATCTTTAATAAATAGATTCATATTTAAATTAACTTTAAAGCTTAAACTTTACTCTATATTTTGATACCAAGTATGACATTATTGTTGCTAATTTAAGGTGTATTTATTTTATTTTAGAAATGTTAGAAAAGAAGGAAATGAGAACACTTTTATTCTACGATTTCAAATTAGGTCGAAAAGCGACATAAACGGCTCGGAATATTAACAATGTATTTGTACAACATACCACTAATTTACGAACAGGATAACGATGGTTTTCTAAGTTTCATTGTGGAAACAAGAGCCTTGAAAATGAAGTACACGATAGTCGACCATCATAAGTTGACGACGACCATTTGAAGAAGTTAATCAATGCCGACCCGCATAATAATTCACTGAAGTCACTCAAGAACTCAAGGTTCACCAATCAATACTTGTTCGCCATCTGAAGAAATCGGGAAAGTGAAAAAGCTGGACAAGTGGGTGCCACACAAATTAAACGAAAATCAAAAATATCGTCGTTTTAACGTGTGTTCTTCTCTGCTTTTGCGTAATCAAAGCGACCCGTTTCTGGACCGAATTGTAACGTGCGATGAAAAATGGATCCTATACAACAACCGGCGACGTTCAGCTCAGTGATTGGATTTCAATGAAACTCCAAAGCCTTTCCCGAAGCCAAAATTACACCAAAAAAGTAACTGTTTGGTGGTATGCACACGGTTTAACCCATTACACCTTCATAAAGCAAGGCGAAACAATTACAGCGGAAAAATGTTGTAAAGAAATTGACAAAATGCACCAAGAACTACCAAAAAAACGGTCGGCATTACTTAATAGAAAAAGGCCAACTCTTCTGCATGATAACACTTTTCCATATGTTTCAAGAAAGACCATGCTGAAGTTAAAGGATCTGGGATATGAAACTTTGCCTCATCCACCGTACTCACCAGATCTTTCTCCTACAGACTATTACATTTTCAAACATTTCAGCCAGTTCCTTTGCGAAAAATGCTTCAGAAACCAAGGAGATGTTGAAAGAGCCTGAGATGACTTCATCGCCTCCAGATCTCCAGAATTTTATGAAACTGGAATAAAAAACTTGTTACCCGTTGGCAACAGTGTATTCCATGTAATGGTTTTTATTTTGACTAATAAAGTTAATTCTAAAGAAAGTTATGTTCATTTAAAGCTGACGGTCAAAAAACGACATTTCTTTTGCATCAACCTAATACTCTACAGTTTGACAAATGGCTACCACATATCTAAAGTTAGAACAATAAGTGACTCGCTTCCCTATCCTCATTTTTTTACGTGTCTGTGTAGCCAGTGATCCTTAAATTAATTGAATCAGCATCTGTGACAAAAATAAGTTGATCTAGGACAATTCCAACATATGAAAGTACTGGATGAAGCGCAGGATAACTTCAGGAATAAATGCAAAGAAAGATTTTTATCATAGAAAGATTGTGAAGATGAAAGTTTGCTGGGCTTTACTGGGATTATCTTCTACAAGACAAAAACAATTTCTGGTTAGATTTCTTCATTTCAATAAAAGTTGCCTTAAACCAGAAGTTTTTTGACAAACAGAAAAAGAATTATACTACTCCATGATTTTGCAAGCCCACATGTGGCAAACAAAATTGGCGATAAGTTGTTAGAAGTAGCTGGCAGATTTTGCAACATCCACTTTGCGGCCAAAACATCAAGCACCAAAGAAATATTTTACAATAGATGATGATATTTGTTTCCAAAAACTCAGACCTCTATTAATGTTTCATGAACTCCATTCGTGACCACTTACAAAAGAATTATGTAGATTATTTGTACCTTATAATCTAAACTCTGTCTGATCCATTTGATCAATACTATTTTGTCAGCTTTATAGTTTGAAAATATCGTTTTAATTAAAACAATATTATTCGGAGACAACAAAAATATATAACGTGCAAATTTTAAAAAATAAATCCAACTGAAAATTCAATGAGATTTTTCTATTAAGTGTTGTCAAAAAAGATAACTTGATTGTATATTATAAAAAGAAAACATAAGGAAATATTATAGAAGAATAGTTAGCGGATTTCCCAAATCCTTTTTACCAAAGAACAATTATCTAACATATTAATGACCCTTGATTTCGTTCTAAAGTCACTCACTATCTTAAATCCATTTAAAAGTTTCTTCCAAAATCAACAAAAGCATTATATAACTTCAAAATAATTATTTGTGTATTTTTAATTAGCTCTCTTCCTTCAGACAATTAATCACAATCAACAGTCTATTAATATTTTTTAATGATATAATAGAACTACAGAACAACTTCAACTTGAAAAGTAAATAACAATAGATGTCCTTCATTGCCGAACCAGAAAGATTACAATGATAAATAATTTTAGTATCTTCATTTGTTATTAGAAATTTTATCACTACAAATCTTTCTTCTTCTCAGAAATGTATTTATTTTCTTCGTTTTTTCCTTCCATAAAATACATTCAAAAGTTTAGAATATGATATTTTGATGATTTGTTTTTACTTTTCAATATTTATCATAATGCAGTTTGAAATCTTCAATTTATTCAATGGACAAGAATGTCAAGAAAAGAAAGTTTGTTATTTACTTCCGATTCTGTAGAGTATTTCATTTAAGCGTGGCACGTTAAAATGCCGAAAAATATAACGTCGAAAAAAACTTCAAAAATTATGATGTAATAAAAAAACTGAAAAATGAATAAAAAAATTAAAATGAAAATGAAAACGTCGAAAAAGATTTATTAATAATAAATAAAACCAGCCAATTCCAAAATATATGTTTATGGATTTCTATTGGCTCGGTCTATTAAAAAACCTATTATTAAATACGATCTTTTTTCGAATTTTACTTTCTGCATAAAATTTTTAAGTGTTAGATTCAAATTACCAAATATATATTTTTTTATATATTTATATACCTAAAATCACATAGAGTAAGTAGAATCTACTTCTCTAACTATTCAAAATATAAATTCATAAAGTAAGGTTTAAGCCTTTAATGTAAAATTGTAATTTTAAACTGTGAATAAAAAATATATATATTTTAAATAATAACACGTTTTATCATCGTTTTAATCGAAAAAAATATCAATCGTCTAGATACATCAAGAAAAATATAAAAAAAATAAATTATCATATGATTTCATTAATTTTTAAATTCAAATATCATTGTTTTGATACAAAATGTAACTTTATCGAAATCTAAATGTAATCTAAAAACGGTTAAGTTGAAATAAATAAAATGTTATTATAATTTTAATTTTTTGAAAATGTATTTTAATTGAAATGAAAATGTACGTTAAAATGGAAATTTAATAAAAGATGAAATTTTGAATCATGATTATGGGGAATTCTGAATTCGTACCCAGTATATTCGTATAGAGTAAGTTCATTTTCATTTTCGGTGATCAAAAAAATAATTTAAGAATATTTAGAAATTTCATTAATTTATTTATTCATTTATTCACTTAAGCATTATTTAAAAACACATCGTTTCATTTAATAACAAAAATACGCCATTTTTTAAATAGGCATTTATTTTTCAAGACAATTAATTTTGACGGTATAACCGTCATCGTCAGGTCTCAAGAAAAAAAAGTGAATTTTAAATCTGCTTATACAAGCAGTGATAGGCAAGCAGTGATTGTGTCATCAATGGATTGTTATGTCATCTAAACACGCGCAATATGGTTTTCGAGAGACCCGTTTGCACATTAATCTTAGGATCTAAAGATCTGATATAAAATGCTTCACAGGCCACCCTCTCCCAATAGTTTTTAAAACGAGAACACAGAATTTTAAAATAATTTATGCTTTTACGATCTTTTTGTAGTTAACTTACCAACATGATTATCCATCTCTGACAATTATTTAATATTTGGTCAGGTAGTCGCACCTCCATTTTTGATCAAGAAATATAAGATAGGTCACATTAAATTTTTGACACTGTTGATGAAACATTGGAAAAGATGGTCCAAGAAGAGCGTCAAATTATTATTAAAATGCTGTGAACAAAGCGCAAAATCAATTTTGGTACAACCCACACCATACTGATATCCATGGATATCAGTAAATTGTGCTCCAGATTCATACCAACGCTTCTTGACTTTCCTTTCAAATTTAATTACGGACTCAGTAAGTATTTCCCAGAAACAAAGCTTGAGTCAGCAGAGATAAAACGACCTGGAGAGACGCCATCTTTGAAGATGTGATAGGAGACAAGTCATAGCGAAGAATTATTTTTGTGATTTTATGGCA